>NMUG010000585.1:0-21407 GCA_002855965.1 Monotropa hypopitys | reverse complement strand
CAAGTGAACGAGTATTGGAAGTGAGACTACATGTGCCTGAAATCGGTGTTGTTTCACAAAGGCGAAAGGTTTCCAGTTGGATTGCGAGAGGGCATGGAGTTGAACAGGTCAAGCTCAAGCCGATGTCCGACAAGGAAGCAGAGTTTTCCATCATCTCCGACCAAACGCTCTCCCGGAAAAGATTCTCGTGATGCTGAGATTGTTGAGTGCAACAGAGTTCAAATTTCGAGATTAAAGAAGAGGCTCCTTTACCAGGTGTGATGCCCAGTAAGAGCTTCGAGATTGAAACTTGTGAGATCCTCTTCCATTTTTCCTCACATATGAATAATAACCAAACTGAGGCTACAACAAATGAAATAAAAATCAGCGATGAAATCATATTATCAGACCAAAAAGTAGACAACAGATTGAGATTCCAACAAGGAAGAAAAAATATAAAGAGATCGAAAACTTCTTTGAGCACTTCTACTATTATTTCCCTTTCAGGGAGAAAACAACGAACACGCAGGCTAGAGGGAGAACTAATACATCAAAAACTTAATTTACCCACTGTCTTCCAATCCTCCACAACAGATTATTTCTGTATTTCCCGTCAAATACAACAAATACAAAGCTGCTGCAAATATTACAAACACCTAGAGAATCTTTTGTTTAACCAACCGAAAAGACGGATACAAAGAAACCGTCCAGAGTCCTACTCCTATCAATCTGCTGCAAATGAAATTGTTAAAAAACTATGATACAGTGTGGAGAACGAAGAAACAAATTCGCCGACTAAAATTCTACCTGCCTATATCAGCCTTCTTACCTCCTCTCCAAGATTCTTCCTCTCTGATTACGCTCGGAACCTGCCCACTGAAGTGTTCTGTTTTCGCGTAATGCATTTTGATGGCCGCTACAGGATCCGAAACACCCCCAACAAGAATCCCCCCTCCTCTCCCCACCACGTTGATTCCAACTATCCCCCTTGCCGACGTCGCTGCCGGTGGTTGCAGATCAACTGTAAATGGCTGCACTCTAGCACCCTCTCGGTTCTTGTGTAAAAGATAATCTGCCACTCCATTGTTGCTGCTACTAGAGAAAACGGATACACCATTTAAACTGCATTCGGTATTCTTTACACCTGAATGGAGTGGAGGCTGTGGCTCCATGTTGGTTGAGGTTGTAGAGTAATTACTAAATGCGGCAGGGTATTTTTCCAGTAAAATAGAAGAGTCGGGTAAGGCAGAAAACCCGGTCTGTATTCTGTTTCCATCCCAAAAACCGTAACTCCTAATAGGTACCACCTTCTCAAGCCCTCGATAATTGTTTTGGTCAAACTTCTTGGGATCTGAACTTGCATCTGCACTGTTAGTCCCTACGAATTTCTGGTTGAAACTATTGCTGCTTAACTTAGGATGTTGAATTTGAACTCCCTTGTCTTCATTATTATGGTTATCGGTAGAATTTTTTTCCGGCTGAGACGACAATGAGTGAGTTAAGATCTGACCAAACAGTTTCACATCACCTTTCCCAGCTGGTTCTTTCCAGGAATCTGATGAACTCCATGAATGGGCTCTAGAAAGCTCGGCAACTGAACTCCTGGCTCTTGAAGCATTGCACTTTTGGAAAAAGTATTCCTGCGATAAACAACGATCGGAATGGAAACTCCCATCTACCTTTGAAAGGCTTTGAAATGACATTTGCTTGGAACTCATATCTCCATTCATCTCTCTCTTGGTTGCCGTCCGTATTGGATATCCCATGAGAATCTGAGAATGGTTAGACTGACACGGATTATAATCATCCACACTGGGTGGTTTTACACGCTGCTTCTCACTGACCTCAAAATCTAATGATGATTGATCTTCGGGCGTGGAATGGGCATTCACAAGAGAAACATCTTGCTCTTTCTCCAGGGAACTGTGAAGATGCACTTGTTGCATAGGATTCAAATCCATGGAAATTTCCTGCTCTTCTTTGGGGCTACCATCAAATCCCACAGAAATATTAGCGCCTGCAGCGACATCAAAAGCATTTACTTTTGTGTGCAAGTCTTTGTCAGAGCAATTAAAGTCATCTGGGCCGCTTAAATTATGATCCCCATTTGCATCCTCCTCGTTCATCAAATTGTCCTCTGATGCCAGTTGTTCCCTCTCTTGTTCTGCCATAAGACTATCAGTAGACTCCTGACCAACAGCTATAGTCTCGACCTCTTCAGCAGATACCGGTTCTCCTGAAGAACTTCCATCTCCACTAGCTTCACGCCCTTCAACTTTTATATCCGGAGGTAAATTAGCTGACTCATGGTGGCCCACAAACAAAGACTCGTCATCAACACCATTTCCCATCTTGCTGTCACCATCAACATCTTTCTCCAGTATACAATCGATTTGTCCTCTCTCGTTGTTCTCCTCCAATCTGTTCAAATCAGTCTGTAAGTTCATAGTCTCTGCAGGATCAGATTCGTAACAGTTCGCATTCAAATCAGAGAGAATCGTGTCCTCCCCAATTTTAGGCCCTGATGATTTCTCATTACAGATAACTGAACCATTATCACTCCCGTCTCCGCCATAAGCATTGTCATTTGACCCCACTCCCACATCGCCAGAAGGTTTAGGACTAATCCCATCCAATCCAAGGCACTTGCGAGCCTTGCTAAAGAAGACCTTGCATTGATCTCTTGACCTAGTTTTCATGCACCTTGAAATCATAGCAAAATCCTTGCCATAAGACGACACAGCCTGTATGAAAATAGACTTCTCCTCGTCTGTCCAGTCAGTGGAGTCCATTTCACCACAACTCTCATCCGAACAAGTGTCATCTTCAACACTCTGTGTAACCTCAGGTGTCAAAGGTCGTCTCACGAAAGACCCCGCAGCCACAGGATCAAATGAACTAGTCACACAAGAACTCATTGGTTCCGACAATAGGGACCCACAAATACCAGCCAAGACGTCGGCAGCTGCAACTTCTCTATCAAGGCTACCTGACCTCTCTGTGACATAATTACCTCGTCGTGCTCTATAACCACAACTCAACCCTAATACGAACTTTGATGTGCATTTCTGCTGATTTTCAGTATCATCATCGGCGTTGGCTGCGATTGCTGAAGCCATGCCCAACATATCAAGGGATGCAGCATTTATCTGGTGATTCCATCGCTTCCCCGAGGTTACCAGGTAGTTAATATTGGGGTAGGACTTTCGTTGCCCGCCTAACTCTGGCTTCTTCTTTGTTTTCTCAAAACAATCTGATTTGTGGTTTTTGTAGTAGAACTCAATGCAATCGGCAGTCGTCTTGTGAAGGAGAAAAGTAGCAATCTTTCTGAAGTCTTTCCCAAAAGTAGTGAGCTTATCCAGGAAAATTTCCTTCTCCCCCGATGACCAAGGGTTAATCATAGCCCTTTCCTTCTCAACAGTTAACGGATCTTCGACTAAACAATTCCATGAAGGAAACTGGGAAAATTTCTTCTCCTTCTCGTCGAAGATCAATGATGGCATTTTAAGTGAATCCCTATAAGGCTTGACCTGCAAATCTGAAAGCAGCTTGCTCGTAAAATTAATGACCTCAGTCCTGAGGATTAGTCTCGAACTCCCCACTGCAAGGAAAAGTCAAAAGTTAAGATCACAACAGAAACATTACTGAAATCTAACTCCACAACATATTAAATAAACTTCGGACAATGAATATCAATGCCAGAAATGGTCTCATTAAACACACACACATCAAACAGACAGTATAACACAAGCTCAGACATTAATTAAGAGGGCAAAATATAAAGCGAAGAGCTGTGTAAATAGAAATATCCAGAGTAAAGTGAAGAGTTGTGCACATTAAACCAACTAGCGTTTACAAAATATATATAATTCAATGTATAATTATTGAATTGAAAGCTAAGTACAAAAAATTCAATTTTTGTGGGCAACTTTGAAAAAACTAATGCATATATTAAATTGGAAGTTATATGCAAAAGAATATTTGGAGGGGTATTTTTGGAAAACAAATGTGAGCCAGCTTCAAATTTGGGTTCACAACAAACTTGTGCTCCCCCTTTATATATAGTATAGAGTATAGATAGATAGAAGCTGTCAATGAATTATATCTGTAGAATCACAAATATAGAAACGAAAAAATTGTGTTTTTTTGTATGAAGGAACATGCAAAAAAAGCAATTTCCTTCATTCTTAAACTTGTATAATAAAGTGAAGATCTGTGTAAATAGAAATATCGAAAGCAATTCAGAAAAGGAACACAGAGAGATATAGTTCCTTCAGGCAAATTTAGTCAAGGAGAGCCTGAACCGAATGGAGAATGGATATTCTTGTTCCTTCCAGTTATTCGAGAGAGAGAGAGAGAGAGAGAGAGAGATCGAGAGATCGAGAGAGAGATCGAGAGAGAGAGAGAGATCGAGAGAGAGAGAGATCGAGAGAGAGAGAGATCGAGAGAGAGATCGAGAGATCGAGAGATCGAGAGAGAGATCGAGAGATCGAGAGAGAGAGAGAGATCGAGAGAGAGAGAGATCCTCATATGTTTTCCAGTTCAAAGTTGTGATTTTCTCACATAATAAATGTTAGGCTTCTTCGGGAACAACTGAGAGAAAAACAAAGGTTCCCAACAGGGCGGGGCCTCGAAAGAAGACGGCAGAAAAACTGGACATCAGAATCAATTTATGTCCCCTAACTAAGCTGAAATATGAAACCGTAATCCATATGGCTACTCAAAGAGGCACTCTGCTACATCACAGCCAAAAAAAGTCAAGCACAAACACAAAACCAGAGAGTGCGTATGTTACCAAGGGCTGCTGGGGAAGTTGTTTAGGAAGAATAAGGGTTCTACCTTGGGGATGTCTAGGGTTTTCATCATAGTGGGGGAAGTTTATGTAGGGCTTCACTACCGTATGTATCCCAAAAGGAGGCGGCACGCGCACAAATGCACAGCGCACAACACAATTTTTTCATTTCCAGATTTTACATTTTTCATCTTTAGGGAAATCAATTAACAGCAGGATCATCTAGTTAAAGAAACATCCAACAATGTGGCTTATCAGAACAGATAAAAACACATCCACAGAATCAAAGTAACACTATGAACATTGAAAATTCTTCAGCCAACCTCGTATTCTTCAGTTTTTTATCTTCAATTCAGCAATGCATAATCATCTTCAACTTCTTTGATCCACGTTCTTAAGAAAAAAATATGCTCAAGCTATTGTATAACATTTAGCAACCAAAATGAAACAATGATGCATGCATTATTCTGTGCCATTAAAATTATAGAACCCCTTGGTGTACATCCTACCAAATCCAAAGTATAAACCTCCCTATCCAGTTCGATCTAATTCTATGTAGCACCTGTTTGATTAATCTTGCTAGGGAGTTCCAATGCAATTTCCAACAAATGATCTAGGAGGCAGCATCGCCCCATCCCTCACAGATGTAGAGCGCATTCAGATAAGCCCATTGACTTGCACATCCAGATATGAATGTGAATCTCTTGCAGACAATACTGCCTCTCAAAGAAAGAAGCGAACTCACAGCCCGACCTCTGGAAAATTTTGTAGAACTTTCGTAGTATAGGAACAATAGCAATTTTCACCAATACTCTGCTGAAGATCCACATTCGCACTGACATGAAGTACACTCCCACAACTCCAAAGCAAATGTGTCATAACAATGGAATAATGAATTGTGTGCATCCTCAGCCCTAATTTAGATAGAAGCAAAAATTTCTATGCAACCTTGTTTTGAAAAAGCATAAACCCGCCATAAATCATAGAATGCACAAAAGTGAACAACAAAAACCTCCAGAATAAGGATTGGAGTACCCCAAAAGTGCTCTCGCAAAATCCTATTCGCTTAGCGAACTTGGAAAATATGAAAAGTTGGTGGCACACAGCCAAGGGTACTGCCATGAACAAGTTGCTCAATATGAACACCTTCCAATGAAGTCCACAGCAAGGCAATGCTCTTGAGTATAGTGGAACATCCTTCAGAAAGGAGGGGAAAAACTCTAAGGGAACAAGTTCATAATAAAGATGCCAAATGAACAAATCACATCCATTTGCATAAAAGTAGCCACGGAATACAGTTCAAAAGCAAGAACCTTAACCCTGCAGGGAAGTTCAGATTCCAACCAAGACTTCCGCTAGCATATAGTCCATTATTGATCCTAGGGAATTCGGACATTGATACTATGATACTTCAATGACAGAACTTTCTCATACATAAGTACATGAACTGCATCAGAATATGTGACTGTGTCGAAATATATCAATTATATGTGCGAGAGAGAATTGTGTAAAATACCCCCAAAAATGCTATTTTAAGGTCTCTTCACATCAGTCTTACAGCTCATCTTCAATGCAGACAGGTAGATCAAGTATTCAGAAAACTAGAGCCTACAGAATGACATCACATAGTCTGACACAGGAAACAGAAGAATGGATAAACATAATAACTTTTTATGCACTCTTTTCGCCAAAATAAGCTACTATAAAAGTTGGACTATGCACATGTCTTGACCATGCCTCACCAATTTCCAAACTATAGGATACCTAAGACTGGGCAAAAAGTTGGACACAGTTACAAGGATAAGACACACATAATGCACAATAGCATCTTACATAAGCCAGATAAACAACTTGTTTCCTTGTATGTTTAACAAAATTGCCTCCTATAAAAGCCCAAACTTATTATATTATTTGTTGGGTTGAGGTTATTTACAACTTCTACTTCCTCTTCTTGGCTAGGGCGTCCTGCATTTCTAAACTATGCAGTGTCTGATCAGAGAGAATTATCCATGTCTTGCTCGTAACGACACGGGGTAAGGAGGTCTAAACAAAAGAGTTGATGTAGCATAGCCAATGGCAGGTTATGACAACTGTAAATGCATTTAAGGTCACCACCGTGATTGTGGAACATCACTTAAAAGTTACAAATACAACGTTTTCACAGAATGCAAAAGAACAAGGTCTCCACAACAGCTTGTAAAGCAGAACTTGGCAAGGACAATAGAAATGAGAACATTAGAAGTTTTCTAAATGTGGTTTCTAAGTCAAATGATAAGTTGCAAACTCGAATCTAGCTTAAATGTTTCACGATAAAAAAAATATGATGACAATAAATAAAATTCAATTGGTTGATAATTCAAATGTTGTAAAATAAATTATTTCATTTACCCACTAAAGAATATAAACTATGTTACCTATCAAAGAAGCGTGACTATATTTAGTCTTCTTGGGGGCTGGCGAGGGGGGAGAAATGACGGGAAGAGGGAAAATTTTGACTTCGAGATTATGTAGTACATATGCAAATGAGCTTATAATCACAGGTCTGATGCACCTAATTACTAAAACATAGTAAAAATAAACTGGCATAATGGGAACCAAAAAGGAACAAAATGGGGCAAGAATAAAGTGTGGAAGTCCCCCAAAACAATTGTTTGTTTCCAAGCCTCGCCAACCTAAGGAAATTAAAAATTTGCATACAAATTCACATGCCTCATGTCATAATATATCAAGAAAATTGACACTTGAGAAAAGAAACATATATGCCCATTCTGCTCAATCTACATTTTTACGAGTTCAATATATTTACTCAAAAAATACAGTTCATAGGAAATTGTAATAATGCAGTTCAATTCACCATTAAACCACAAAAAGGTTAAAAGTTCTACTGTGTGAATCATAGTAGGTAACCAAGTACTAATTTTTGATGTGTCAGTTATAAGAAGGATGAATAGGCACTCTGTTTTCGATTAATACAAGAGAGTTTTATTAAGCACAATTCAGTGTGCACATTCTGTATTAGTGTATGAAAGGATGCAGAACATCCAATGTAGACTTCTTACCCTTCAAGAGGGTACTAGAGGACAACATTCTATCATTTTAACCAAAATGAATCCCTCTCAATCCCCCTTACATAATGGGAGATGGGATCCAAGTTAAGAAATCCTGAAGGACAAATAAAGTAGATATGTTTGCAATGGATGCCTAAGTAAACTTAAACTGAGTACATTAAGCCCCCGCGAATTCCAAGCTGAAATAAATTCATGGCTGTGGAATTGGTTAAACAACATGATTAATCCCAATAGCTATACGATAGATGTTAAAATTTCTTTTTGTCAACCACAATTGGTTAAAAGGTTGCAAATGACTACCGGCATACAAGAAAGTAAATAAAGAATTATACATACCACGAGAAGCAAAACGCGAGCAAATGGACGGCCGGTGCTTTTGATAGCATCCATTCTGTGTACGCGGCATTAGCTCCGACCTTTTCTGAGATTTGGCACGATATTTCTTTAAGGAAATCAATTGCATATCTTCCTTCCATAGGTGCTGAAATGCCCTAAACTTGAGGGTGATTACCCTCTCCTTAAATTTTAAGAAACGCTTCCGTGTTGCAAACTTTTCTTGAATCTTTGGATTACTCGCCCAGTAACATAAACTCCTTGTTCTAGATGGCAATAGCTTACTAAGTGCTTCAGAAGCTTTATTAGCACACTCTTTGTTGCACACCGTTATTTGATAGTATAATTTGTCATCCCCGTTACACTGTGAACTCACACCAACTTGAGGAACAGAATTCTCTCTTTCTATCATCTGATTACCAACCTCAGAAGCAGATGCACCACCTGTCTTTTCCTCAGTGGAACCATTCACTGAGCATTTCATCTCAAAGTCACCAGATTTTCTTGAATCCACATCAACAGAGCTCTCACCACATGTCACCGGAACAGACATGGTTGCACCCTTCGTTGAAGAAAGCAGTTCAACAAATTTAGATGTGACAGTACCTGGACTATCAACGTCCTCATCTCCGTGTTGACCACATTTGTCTTCCAAGCCACCACCTGTCCTCTCAACAATCATGTCTCCAGAAGCATCAAGCTGCAAGGGAGAAAGACTGGGAACTAAATTCAAGGCAGCTACTAGTTCTTCACAAGGTTTTGCTTGACACTCCCTGAGAAGAGAACTGGATGCGGCTGGATAAGGACAACTTCTATACTCAGATATCAATGACTTCAGTTCAATTTCAAGTGACTCAATCTCGGATTCTGTCATTTCCAATTCCTTCGAAATGTTACCCTTCCATACCAGCAGCTTGTTTATAAGAGTCGATCTTACAAAGCTAGAACCAACTGAACCTGGATCATCAGTTTGAAGCAACTCGCTAATTGAAGAGCTTAAATCACAAACTGGAATGAGATCCACGTTCTCTAAATTAAAATCTCTCCCCTCAAGGTGACTCTGAGACCAGAGATTTGGTGAAACACGTAAATTATTATTATCATTATCAATACTGGTGGCTTTGGCAGAAGGTTTGTCATCCACACCTGTTAAAAGACCCAGAAAATAAAAAATTAGAGATCTAACAAATTAACCATTTGGATGAACGTAATAGGAGTCGGCAACTCAACATGCTTGTACCCCATCCCCACAACAAAGAAGTGTTGGCATGTGTATACTAAATATGCAACAAGGAAAGCATTTTCAGTGAAACACCAGCCAGATAGAGTTTTATCCGGGCATAGTCTTCGTAATAATATTCTATGATCAAATTCTCTCTGGTAAAATTCTCCTCCAATTGAGGAATAAGCCATGCCCATAGAAAAAGTTGAGAGAATAAGGCAAGAATTCAGAGATATGTTAACTCAAAAGAAAGATCGTAACTCAAGAACTTCACCGACTGAAAGACATGACAAAGTTCAGTTACACTATAATCAAGAGATTAAAATGAATGCAGAAAGAACCTGAAACAAATCTAATTCATAGCCTTACTTTCCCACAAAATGAACCTCAACCAAACCTAAATCTACCTTAATATAAGATCAAGAGGCTCCGCCTCAAAAGAGACTTGGTGGTGGAATGATGCAGTCCAAGTCATGGTAAAAGCTTAAAAGAGTGCCTTAAAAGGTGGCACAAAGATAGAAGTGATGTCAATTTTAGGAGCTATAAACAAGTATCGCCAAAATGGAGATCATTTGAGGATTTCTATGCTAAACTAAATAACAAGGATGGAAAGAAAGATATATATAAACTTGTCAAATGGAGAGAGAAGAAAACAAAAGATGTCTCTCGAGTTAAGTGTATAAAAGATGACTGCATGATATTAGTGAATGATGACAAGATTAAGAAAAGATGGAAATATTTTGATAAATTATATGAGAAGCATGAGGAAAATCTAAGTGAAAAGAATTTGGGTGTCTCTAGTGGGAAGGAGAGCCAATAGTATATGTTTTATCGAATGGTACAAAAGTCAAGAATAGAAAATGTGTTGAGAATGATGAAATCAGGCAAGGCTTTAGGACCAGATGACTTCTCTATTGAGATATGGAAGGGCCATGGGGATAGAGAAGTAATGTGGTTGACAAAACTGTTCAACAAGATTATTTTGACTAGAAAGTTGTCTAATGAGTGGAGAATGAGTATCTTAGTACCAATATATAAGAATAAATACAAGATTCAGAGTTGCAATAATTACAGAGTTAATAAATTGATGAACCATACAATGAAGTAATGGGAAAGAGAGATTGAGCATCGACTAAGATTGCTGACAACGGTATCAGAGAATTAGTTCGAGTTTACACCTCATAGGTCAACAATTGTAACCCCTCCCCCGAAAATTTTAAGCATTTTTAAAATGATTTACAAATGGGAAATAACTACCAATCCGCTGGTTGGATATAATGGATTTTAGAACTCCATGCAAACGCACAATCTCCTGAATATATAAACGACTCAACGAATCCACCAAATGTGAAATCTAAATAGGTAAGAAATGTGATGACTTCGTTAATCTATCAATTACTACCCAAATAGCATCTTGGTCCTTTTCAGATCTTGGCAAGCCCGATACGAAGTCTATTGTGGCATGCTCTCATTTCCACTCAGCAACGGGCAATGGTTGAAGCATTCCCGCCGATCATTGATGTCCGGCTTTCACTTGTTGACATGTAAGGCATCGCATAACGAATCTCGCAATGTCTCTCTTCATTCTCGGCCACCAAAACTATTGGTGTAGATCGTGATACATTTTGTTTCCTCTCAGATGGACGACCAACGGAGAGTGATAAAACTCGTGAAGAATTCTCTCGACAAGGTGAAGGAACGAACAACCTTCCTTGGAATCGAATGCTCATGTAGGAGTAGACCATCAAACCCAGAGGTGCTTCACCGCCAAGACACCTCAAACGAATTGTCGTTGCTTTCTCGTCGGTAACTTGCATCTCAATAACATGTTTTGGTAAGTCGGAATGAATAGTTAAGTTACAAAACATAGCATTCTCACCAGGATCTTCGGAATGAAGAACAAATGCACTCAAATCTCTGATGGACTTCAAAATCATGGTCTTCAAGGTGCTTCATCCATCAATGTTGTCGTGAATTGAGTTCTTTTTAGAGGAGATATTTTAAGCTTTTATGATCTGAAAAGACGACAGCCCATGAGTGGGATAGTTCTTTTCATGCGTATTCAATTGACTCGATCCATAAGCAATGACTCTCCCCACTTGCATCAACACGCAACCCAAACTATCGTGTGAAACGTCGCAATATAGGGTGTAGCCGATTCCTCGCTCAGGCACGATAAGAACAAGTGCGGAAGTTAATCTTCGGTTCAACTCCTCGAAATCCATCTCACATGAATCATCCCAAATGACTCGAACTTCTTTGCGAGTCAAATCATTAGTGTCGTCAAGCGCATAAATCAAGAACAAAGCATTGATAATAATTGTGTAGGCCTACGAAACTACAGATCTTGAATACATTCTTCAGACGTGGCCAAGACATAACAAATTTCTATTTTACCCGGATCTACTGACACCCCGTCGCGAGACACGTGACCCAAAAACTTTACTTCAAACAATGCTCCTGCAAAATTTCTAAAACGGTACAAAGGTGAACTTGGTGCTCTTCCTTGGGCGGTGAATAGATCAAAATAGCATCGACGAAAACTATTACGAAACTATCCAAGAATGCCCGAAAGATACGGGTCATCAAATCCATAAATGTGGTTGGTGCATTGGTCAAACCAAACGGCATAACGATGAATACAAAATGGTCATAACGAGTGAAAAACAGTTTTATGAATATCCTCGGCTCGGACATGCAATGGATGATAACTTGACCTCAAGTCGATCTTCAAAAAGCATGTTGAACCCCGCAATTGGTCAAAAAGATCGTTGATCCTAGGCATTGGGTATTTGTTTTTAAGGTGACACTGTTCGATTTAGGATAATCGATGCACAAGTGAAAAGATCTATCCTTCTTTGCGAATAGAGTCGGAGCTCCGCAAGGTGAAGAACTAGGAGGAATCAAACACAAATCATATAGCTCTTGCAATTGCATTTTCAATTCATTCAACTCGGTCGGTGTGAAACGGTAAGGTGGAATCGATATAGTTGTAATTCCTAGAAGTAAGTCGATAGAGAATTCTACTTTATTTCGAGAGGTAAACTAGACAACTCTTCCAAAAAGAAGTCCATAAACTCGCAAACAACCATAGGTAACTCCCCGCGGTTGGTGACGTCGTCATCCAAGACCAAGCTTGCTAACAAGAAACTAATGGAATTCCTCTCCTTCGAATCATACAAACTCGACTCGAGTGGCTCCCTACACTCTCCATAAAAGTAGAAGAAGTCTCCTTCCAGAGTACAGACGAGCACACGTCAACAATGACAATAGATAGTGGCATGAAAGGTAGGCAAACAGTCCATGTCAAGGATAAGATCAAACTCAGACATACCCAAGATAATGAATTCGAAAATGAACCATCGATCGACGATAGTCAAAAGACACCCACTGAAAATGTGATTTAAAGGGCTCGACCCCAATCGGTGTCTCAACTAACAACGGTGGACTCAACTCTTCCAACTCTAATTCCAATACAAAAGCAAATGATGCAACTAAAAATGAATTGATGCGCTGGAGTCAATAAGAATGGTTGCCAAAGAATTGTAAATAAGAAAGGTAACACGAACTACTGAATTCTTTGGTTGCTGAAAAGTGGTTGGTAGTGTGGTCAATGGGATGACATATGTCATGCCTTGAATAATAAAGCCATGACCAAAACCGTTGCGTTGAGCTAAAGACTGTCTGATCCTGAATAGCCCGATCTGTCAACTCTAGAATTATAGCCCGATGAAGTTGGACCCAACTGCAGATGATGATGATGATGATGATGATGTCTACTAGTCTGTGTAAAGTCTGGCCTAGAACGAGACTGCTAGACTGATCCAGTCTCACTGCGGTCGCAACCCTTCAACGAACATCCTCCAGACACATGGCCCGCCTGGCCGCACTCAACACAGGTAGTCTGGGGACACTCTGAGTGATAGTGTGCCGATTGGTTGCATTTGTGACAAATGACTTGGCTTCTAGCAGAAATTCCTTGGTTACTGACACTCGCCTATGAACTAAAACTGGATACTTGCCTCCCAGGCACCCAAACTCGTACCTCTTTGGTAGTCTCCCTTTTTGGTTCAATGGTCCTTAAGCATTCGACCATGTCTGCGAAATTCCGGATCCTCAGTGAAATCCTTTCTCGAACCGCTTGCACTTTCGTTCCTCCGAACTAACCAAGTCCTGAGCAAACCGCAATAATGCCTGTAATTTGACGGCGTACTGAGATATAGTCATCGAACCCTGCTCCAAATGCTCAAATTGCTCCCTAAGCCTTTGGACCGATGAGTGAAATCCTTTCTCGAACCGCTTGCACTTTCGTTCCTCCGAACTAACCAAGTCCTGAGCAAACCTCGACTGCCTGGAATTTGACGGCGTACTGAGATATAGTCATCGAACCCTGTTCCAAATGCTCAAATTGCTCCCTAAGGTGGTCACGATGCGATTTGGGAAAGTATTGACTCTCGAATGTAGCTTCAAACTCTGCTCACGTCATAGTTCCAATAGAATCAACTGCTTGCTTCTTGTCATCCTCAAATCATCTT
The DNA here is from genome assembly GCA_002855965.1 of Monotropa hypopitys. Taxonomy (NCBI): domain Eukaryota; kingdom Viridiplantae; phylum Streptophyta; class Magnoliopsida; order Ericales; family Ericaceae; genus Monotropa; species Monotropa hypopitys. The sequence continues at coordinate 7,478 of NMUG010000585.1, read as the reverse complement.
GTCCTCGAAGCGTCTCTCTAAGCTTCCAAGATCGAACTCCGCCATTCGCTAGCCTCTTCCGTCAATTGGTAGGAAGCGAAGAAAATCCGCAACTCTTTCTCTGATATATCTAGCATATCCAAGATCTTGTGGACCTCTCCACTGAACTTGGGAGGGTCCATCTTCTGAACTCACGAAGCGAATCAACTGGGCAACTCTCGGTATTTTCTCTAAGAGCAGCTTCTCCCCGGCTAGCCTAAACCATAGCAGCCACAAGCTCTCTCACAAAATGACTAGGGGCAATTAACCCCTCTGGAATAGGTGTGGTCGGATGGACATCTTCCGGGACATCCCCCCGATCGACGATTAACCTCTTCACTAATAGCATCTGGAAGTCGAACCTCACAGCAGCCCCTACCTCAGCCTAAAGCACGACACGGAGGCATGATTTCTACAAGAAGGAAAACCCACAACAACAACAAGGAGATCACCTTAACAATTTATCTATTAAAGACCCATGTCTTGAAAACAAGGCAAGGATCGAATGACAATAGGGATGGAATTGAAACTTCGGAGTAAGCAATGAGAAGATCAAGCGCCAAGAGAACCAACACAAAGATCAAATATCCATATACAACCAACAATAGGGTGGGGCTTCCAAGAAACACGCTACTCTTATTTACCAATTTCCACGGATCTCATAAAATGCACACAAACACATTGTTCATGCCTCATGCAATGCAATGTAGTGCACTCATTGAGACTGTGTGTCTCCAAAATTCTTAGGTTTTCAAAATCAAATGTTATGATACCAAGCTGTCACATCCCAGAAAATTTAAGCCAACTTTTTTTAAAAAATGATTTATAAATGGGGAAATAACTACCAATCCACTAGTCATACCCAATAGTGCATGTCAAGCAATCCGTAATCTAAACCGATCCGAATAAAGTTTAAAGTTTACAAACCAAACATTAGTCTGGTGATATGAAAAGAAATAAAAAAGTCTTATACAATGATACCAAAATGAAACCTCGCGATCTACCAAAATAATCCCACGATCCATAGCATACTGACATCCATGAATATCACGCTTGTCTTCAAACATGGGGCTTGGTACCTAAAAAATGATTGTTTGAGTACCTAAAAAATGATTGTTTGAGTGAGAAGCCCAAGCAAGAGATCTATATCTAAGGATGTATATGGTTGTGGTGAGTGAGTGTAGGTGTACAGAAACATAGTATGGAGGCAAGATTAGTTGAAAAATATATAGAGAGAAATAAAGACATTCACAAGGTTTTAATAGACTTAGAAAATTCAAATGATAAGGTTCCTAGAGACATTGTATAGCGAGTCTTGGAAAGAGGGCATAACGAAAGGATATATTGATATGCTTAAAGACATGTATGAAGATGTTGTCACAACTATTAGATCTCTTGCAGGAGAAACAAGTGAATTTCCGAACACAACAGGATTACATCGAGGGTCTGCTTTAAGCCCTTATTTTATACTCTAATTATGGACGAATTGGCTAGATCCATTGAGGATGATATCCTATTGTGTATGTTGTTTGTAGATGATGTTGTCTTGGTAGATGAAACTGCAAGAGGTGTTAATGTCAAATTAAAAACTTAGAGAGAAACATTGGAGTCACAAGATTTTAGGATTAGTAGGAGTAAGACAAAGTATATGGTCTATAAGTTTAGTGATAGTCAAAGTACTAATATTGACAGAGTGACCCTCTAAAATCATGAATTACCAAGAAGTAAGTATTTTAAATATTCTGGCTCAATTGTTAGTAAGGATGAAGAGATTGTGAAGAGTGTTACGTACAAAATTCAAATTGGATTGATCAAGTGAAGTGTTGCAGGAGTGTTATGCGATCGTAGAATACCTACAAAATTGAAGGGGAAGTTCTATTGTACGGCCATAAGACCAGTCATATTATACGGTACAGAGTGTTGGGCAACTAAAAAACATGTAAGTAAAATGAGCCTCTGAAATGAGAATGATGAGATGAATGTGTGATAAAACTTTGCGAGATAGAATTAAAAACGAAAACTTTTATGGTATGCTAGGAGTAGCGCCGCTAGAAACTAAGATAAGAGAAAATATATTAAAGTGATTTGGACACGTGTATCGTAGGCACATTGACGTGATAGTTAGGAGGAGTGATAGGGTTATGATACATAGTAGCACTAAGGAGATGGATAGACCTAAATTGACTTTAGAAATGGTAGTTCGTAAGGATCTAAATTTGCTAAGAATAACAAAACATAATGCATTCGACAAAGCGCACTGGAAAAAAAGGATTCATGCACCCGACCCCAATTGATTGGGAATTAAGGCTCAGTTTATTTGGTTTGATTTGATCCAATGTTCTAAAATGCGCTAGGCGGGCAGCCGAGGGGCCTAGCGCCTAGGGGCTAACTGGTTATTTATTTATTTATTTAAAAAATTAATATTTACTTAATGCAATAATAAATAATGCATGAAAAATTTTTATAACATTAAATATATAATATTTATGAGTTAAAGGATCTGTTTGATTTGATTTGGTTATCAAATATAAAATATTCTCTTAGTCGCGACAGACCACTACCGACTAGCGCCTAGGCAGCACCTAGGTGGACCACTGTCGCCTAGCGTCTAGGTGGCCCCAGGCGGGGCCTTTTAGAACAGTGGTTTGACCTGTACCAAGTAATTCCAAAACTCTTCCCCCAAAAAAAGAACTCAAAAAACTTATTGACAGTTTTTAGCCATAGACCAATTGTAAACAAGACAGTTGGAAAGATGACATTTTCAATTCTAGGTACAAGACTGATGTAATACAGTGTGGTTGTTATGTTAGTAAATTTGTGACAGCAGCTGAAGTGACTTTGTTCTATCTTCTGTCAAAACGTAGATGCTAATAAAACCCACTTCGCTGGAAAACATGTCAGTACAAAGAGAATATCACTCCAACAATGTGATTCGTGTTCAGATACTCAGTTGCACAAGATAATACTTTCTAAATCTCATAACACATCAATTTTCTTATAACGAGGAGGGAAACAAAAGCACCAAATGCAAAATAGAATTTAAACAGTTTACTTGGATTAACCAATCGAGGATGTAGATTGAGATTTCATGATAGGAAAAGTGATAGCATGCAAAGGAACCATAGAGGAGAAAGTCAATGACTGGTAACATTCCCACCCACCACCACCACAGTAATTGTAATAGATCTGAAGCTTTGAAAGCTTAATTTAAGTTAAATATAAGCAGAATTCTGCACCTTCCGTGTCTATCTTGCAATAAGGTTATCAAGATTCATACAGTAGAGCATCTATGCTGCGAAATTTCAAAGGCAGGCAAGACTTTATAAATCAACTTGGGCATCAAACATACAAGTACAGTGGCCACCCCACATTGTTTGTAGATAGGTATTCTCAGAATTACAAAAATGTGCCATGCACCCAGAACTGGCCACTAGGTTCATTCAAACAAATTGTAGTGATGAAATAAACAACACGGTACTATAACAAGGATTGAATTGTATTAAAAAGTGTCACAAATCTGCTAATGTAATCAAACAAGTTCTGATCATAAACTTCAGACCATATTGCACGGTATAATAAAGGTCATGCTTGAGCTAACAATGACATCAATGTTAAAACTGCAAGTTTTGGAATTGCGTATAATCTTAAAGTTCAAACCACATTTGAAACTTCCTAGACCGAGATTTCCCATTATACCAAGTAACGACCCTATCTTGTTTAGGACCAATTGACTCAATGGTAATAACAGTGGGTTGTACAGTGCAATAGAGATCAATTTATAAGTTTAAAGATTGACAAATCTCATAATTTCAAGATTTGCTATCATTCTGTCAACCATGCAGAGAAAACATCATATAAACAAAATGACGAAAGAGGATGGAAAATAAACTACGTATTTTACATGGTGAGGAATTGCCAGCAACCGAGGATGGAGTTGCGGGTGAAGCACAATCTGAGAATCCCACAGTTCTAGGGCTTTTATCAGCCAGGTTTGAAACTTGTGAATGCAAAGGTTCAGTTCTACCACAATAACCAGTTTCCTTCTTGGCTGCAATATCAACGGGTTCCTCAACCTTCTTCTTCTCATACTTAGCCAGCCCCTCACCCCAACCAAGCCGTGGCTTCTTCTTGGCACTTGTTTCTTCAGATGGGGCAACAGCTGATGTTACACAAGCAACAACATCCAATGAAGGGGACTGCACTGGAGTTACATTCCTGAGCTCAGCTTCAGCCCTTGCTTCACTGGAATCCACTCCCATGCTCTTTGAGCTGCTCGAATTGCTTAAACCAGACCCTCGGGAGCACATACTCCCCGATCGGGCCCATTTACGAGGCTTCCAATCAGTCGGTCCAAGCGAAATTTCTCTCTCAAATCTATGGCATGTGCCCAAGCCATTGGCACTACCAATCTTATCATGATCCCATGTGCTTACAAAGTCAGAATGAGGATGGGAGTTCAATGTCATTATATCATCGACTGGCATCTGATCACTCACGTCAAGTGGCCTGCAGGGTCCGTTTGGGGCCCCACCATTTTCCCAAGAGTGGCCTTTCCAATCTTTCTGGCTGAAAGATCCCTTATTTTGCCTGCCATTCCTGCTGTACTTTCCATCTGCACGAGATCCAGATAGCCGGAAACTATTGACATCTAGAATCCTCTCATTGGACCGAGATGGCATGAAGCCATGGCCAGAATCTTCAGAATAGAGGTGCCAACCACCATGCTTACCCTGACCTACAGCAGATGACACCCAAACAGAAACTTTTTTAAAAGAGGAAGAAAATACAAATAACATCACATAAAAAACGAGTGCCATCCCAAAAACCACAAAAGAAAAGAAATTTTACATGAAAACATCCCAGATCTCATTGCACCGATTAAAATATGAGAACCCTAGATGTATACGATAATCAACAAAAAAACAGTAAAAGTCACCATAAAGAACCAAAAAAAGTACAATACACACGTATAACAAAAAATAGACGAATCGTGGGGCAAGAACTAAATTCTTCCACAATCTAATCTCCCAATCTTCCATAGGAAAAAAAGTTGATTTAAAGATTGGGTCAAAAGAAGAAATGAAACCCTAGATATCGGAAACATCCATCATCAGTCCATATATATGTGCAGACTCGAATAAACTCAAAAAGTTCGGATGTAACTCATTTCCTATAGAATCTAGTTGTTTCTAGATGTTCAATAGATAGATAAGATCTTAAATTTGGGGTAAACATCAAAAATTAAACCCTAGAATTGCTTAAAACGTTTCGAATGAACTCACTTGGTGGTCCGCTTTGGAACTCGGGAGATCCCCAGCGACCAAACTCCCGGCCGTGGAGAGGAGTCTCTCTCCATCTGGACACGGACCCAACGGAATCCAACGACCTCTCGTGCTTCCTCTCCTTGAAGAAGTCCTTCCGATCCCACGGCAAAGGCTCCGGCGGCATGAAAATCCACCAATCAATAGCATCGGGCACAAGCCCAAATCCACCGATTCCACAACACAGCACCTAAACCCAGAAAAAATTAGGGCCGCGCATCACCAAAAAAACACAGAGCAGAGGACGAAACCGAACAAGACTTGAAAAATGGCTCTTTCTAGGGGCTTTCAAGAAACAGGTGAGTTTCCGCACAACAATCCACCGATTCAACAACAGGGCACCAAACAGCGCCGAAACGTGGGATTCAGCAAGACGAGTGGGGCACAGAACATGAAGGTATTTGAGAAATGGGAGATGTCTAGGGTTTCTGACAACCAAATAAGAGATTTGGTGCGTGCCCTAGGCAAGTGGGTTTTGGAGGGTTTGATTTGAGAAGAACGACGACCGTTCGTTTGTTTGTTGTGATCTTCTTCCCGGGGGGGGGGGGGGGGGGAGTTTTTCCTCTTCTCTCTGGATTGCCCCTTTGGTACGAAAAACTGTATAGAGAGAAATGAAAACACGTGAGCCGATAGACTTGAAGAGAGAGAGAGAGAGAGAGAGAGAGAGTGGTGACTTTTGTGTCTCAACGGCGCTGTTGAAGCAGAGTTTATACTTCTTTCGCGTCCGCGGACAGAAAAAATAAAGAAATAAATTTGACTACTTGTTTTCTTCTCTTTGTGTCGTCACTTTCTTAATTGGTAAATTTACACTAAAATCCTCCGAAGTTTGATCTTTGTACAACTCACCCCCAAAAAAATAGTTGTCTGCCTAACCAAATGACATCAACTCTTTATACACCCACGGGTGTACCCCAGTGGTTCGATCCCTAAACGGTGTTGTGAAACCGCTCGACAGGTCTTGGGGTCGAGTCTCACTCCGCCCGTGTGCGGGATAGTGAGGCCGATCCGCGCTGTAATATGATCAACCGTTTAGGAGTAGGGTCGCTGGTGCCCGGGTATTTACCTCCTCATACATGCTGAGGGTGAGGCGTATGGGGCCTGCCGCGCTGTCAGGAATTCAGCGTTTTTTTTATCAAAGGTACTGATTCTGTCACCAATGTATTTGATTGTCACTAAAAATATTAGTAAATGACTTTTTTGCCCTTTGGAAAATTTCATTTAAAAAGAATATTAAGGGCAAAAAAGTCATTTTACTAGTATTTTTAGTGGCAAAATCAAATGTGTTGGTGGCAGAAACATGCCTTAATCAATTCTATAAATCTTACAAAAAAATTACGAGTCAAGAGCATAGTTGTGTGTGGTGAGGACGTCAAATAGGAAAGTAAAAAAGGCAAGAGCATCTATAATACAAAGCATGACGGTATGGGTTAATGTCATATTTTTTTAGGATGCTTAGAATTAATTTAATCGAATGTTGCGAACTTTTTTCTTACTGTGGTGGCAGTTTTCCTGGTTAAACTTTTCCGAAGGATGGTCCTTCGGGTCGCGAGTCGTCGGCTGGAGGTATGAATGCTTGCATGGGTCCCTGCAAAGAGAAAAATGGGTTTTTCTATTTGGCTCCTACAAAACAAGGCTTAGTATCCCGCTGGTCGGTTGTGACCAACGAGGCCTCTGATGCTTAAGTTAGTCTCTTTTTAAGGAAAAAGATAGTGAGGCCGAACGGTTTGCGTCGGGGATCAGATTCTGTCAACAGTACAAAAATTGGTTATCTTTATTGTTTAGTTTATGTGTAGCAAGTGGCTCTCCCCAATTTATTTATTATCCATTTTAATGATTTCAAAAAATAGTTTGAAAATCTGGGGTGTGACAATTTGGTATCAGAGTTTTCGGTTAGATTACCTTAGAACCATGGGAAGACAATTAGTCTCTATAGGTTTCTTGTTTGAGAAATTCTTTAAGTTTCAATATTTTTTCGTCTAATCTCAAGTATAAAATTTGTAATACAATGTTTATCATGGTCGAACCACAAGGAGTATAGATTATCTCGGCTAACTTCTCAACTATCTAAAAGGCAAATTAATTATACTACGAAAAATAAAAACACATTTTTTTCTATCAACTAATGTTAAAATGAAATGA
>NMUG010000584.1:0-21411 GCA_002855965.1 Monotropa hypopitys | reverse complement strand
TAAAAGGGTCGAGTGTTTGGACAGATATGATGTGTTTGTATCCTGTACAAACGTGATTTATCAATGTAGTCATATTTGTAAATCTCAACTGTTGGATTAAAATGTGAGAAGATCTACACCGTTGAATCTTTGACTGGTTTGTATGTATTTATGGGGTTAAATCTGATCCGTTCATCTTCAATCCAACGGTTGTCTTTATCCAGGGGATAAAGACCCATTTGTAATGTATAAGAGATTATGAATGGTAGTTATTTATAGTTTAATACCTCTATTTAAAAGAAAAAATGGTTTGAAATTATGGGGTGTTACAATTGGTATTAGAGCAAAAGTTTTCGAACACCTAGGGACATCGGGGAGACACATAGTCTCAATGGGCACATTTTATTGCATTTAATGACAAATGGTGTGATTGTATGCTTGTGTGCATGGTATAAGATCTAAGGAAAGTGAAATCAAGGATAGTTTGATAAATGATCTTTGGCGACCCTTATCTTGATGTTGGTTGATTCAGGATATCCGATCTTTTTGTTGGTTCTCTTAGAGTTCATCTTGTTGTCATTTACTTTGAGCCTTTATTCCATTCTATTGCCATTATTGATGCTTACTTTAGTTGCAAGAGGTGGATTCTCGTCCGTGATTGCATGGTTAGATTTTCTGGTCCTCGCCCTCTTATTTGCGGATGTGAGTCCGTTGTACGGTCTTATAGTTAACTTTTGATTCTTACTCTGTGATCTTGAGAAGTAAATTCCAGGAATCCTTTAGTTCATGCTCATTGTGAGAGAGATGATACCCTTCCTTGAAACTAAATCCTTGGCTACTGCCCATTAAAGGGAGTGTGAGTTGAGTGTACTTTCATGGTTGAGGTTTGATTCTTGCCCTGTTATCCCAGGATGTAGATCACTCAATAGTGTGATTGGTTCCTCATTGTCTTTTGGGTGTTGATCCCATTCCCAAAGTATTTTTCCATGGTGTTATGTCGTTGGACTTGGATTAGCCCCTTGTTAGTGGAGTTGAAAATTGTAATTGAATTTAGGCTAAATCATGTTGTTGTGGCCAAGTTCGAGTTGTGTGACTTAGCTTGAGAGGTGACTTGTTGTGGTTAGAAGGTTCTCTCTAGTTATCGTGTGCCTGATTAGCTGGTATAATTGAGGTGTGATTGATGATGGTTGTACCTTGATTGTATTCGTGTATGAGGTCTTGTGGTTGTATCACGACTTGGAGTTACTCAAGAGGATCCTTGTTAAAAGATCATTGTGTCTTATGCTTAAGTCATTTCCAATGGGCCTGAAAGGTTGTGTGGAGATATTATTGAAGTTTGTACTAGGGTTTAGAATATATGTGGTGCCTGATAATGGTGGTAGTACTTTGATGAATTATGGGGGTTGTAGTGGGATAAGAAAGGAGGTTGGATGACAAGTTGGATTAGTCCTTAATTATGAATATGTTGTGGTTTGTGTTGATGCTTCATTGACTGAGGTTGATAGGAGATGCTTTGGGTGACTCTTTTAGGGTTTCAATTATATCTTGGGAGTTTGGAAGGACTTGAAATGGTGGATGAAGTCATAATAGGAGAAATGGTTAGGATGTGGAGTGGTGGAAATGGGAGTTATAATGTGCATTCCCTTTTGTGTTGAGTTTGGTTGAATAGCATTGGGCTTAGGTCGGTGTCTAACATGCCTAGATGCTTCTATTTTGCGATGTGTTGTTCAACCGAGTCGCATTCTATTTGGTTGGTAGAGTTGGACCTTATTACCTCTCTTTTGGGGATTGTGATCCTAGTCATCGTGGAAGTTTCGGTTGCTCCTTGTGTGGTTTAATATAGTTCAAGATGTGAAATTGGAATGGAAGCAGTACTCAAGTGTGGGAAGATTTGGATAATGATTGGGATGTCTTGTGAGAGGTTGAGGACCATCGTAAGATTAAGAGAGATCATGATGAGACTGGATAGGATTTTGATGAGGTGTGAAAATTGAATTTTTTTAGTGCATGGTGTGTAGGTGTCAATGATGGTTATTGAGGGGGCCATGTGGATTTCTAAGATATACTATGTAATTCATCTCAAGATCTGATGGCAGATTGGGATTACGAGAGAGATGAGGTTGATGTCACCTCGTGACTTGAAGATATGGGTGAATGCACTGGTTAGAGTGATTGATCCAAGTTATGGATGCCTACTCGATTTGTTCTTTCCTTTGTGGTTGAGAGAGGACCATGTTAGCCTTGGAGGGTGAGTATTATGATTTGAGGATGTTGGAAATAGGAAAATTAGTGTGCATGAGAGTTCTTAGGAAATTTTTCTAGGGAAGAGGCGTAGCTTGAATTTGGAGTTTGGGTTGGTGATTAAGACTTGGAGGTAGTAGTTGATCCTTAGTCATGGTTTATTGTTGTCGAGGCATGTCTCATAGTAGAATTGATTTGTTCTCTTCCTATTCCTAATCATATCAATCATGGTAAGCTATTTTTTTCATTCTACACTTGATGTGCCTATCTGTGTTCTACCCATTGGTATCTCAAGTTGGTGGTTGATCTATATTTACCTGTAAATGGTCGTTCCTTCCATCCTTGTTAATTGGTGTAAGTGGAAGGCAACTCCTATCAACCTTTGACTGGAATGTTTTATGGAATGTATTAGTGTCCTGTTCCAGCTTATGTTTTAGGACTTTGTCTCTCTTGGTTGAGAATTGAGCACTCCTTGTTGTCGTTGTCTCGTTCTCAATCGGGCAGTGTCTAGGAGATGGTGGTTAAGTGCAATGGGAGATGCCCATTGCTTTCGGAAGACTCCTAAATGGCTTCTATAAAGATCTCGAAGATGTCATTCCTATTCACCATTGTACCCTTATTGATGATTCTTTAGTAATGGTGGAATTTGTAATATTCTGTTAGACCGTAGTAGGTCGTTCATCATATCTTGGTGTGAGGTACCTACTCCTTTATTGTCTATTCCCTCTTGGAACCTTGGGGTTGTAAGTAAAACCCATAACTCAGTTATAGTAAGTGCAGACATGAGAGAGTTTCCCTCTTTCCATTCTTTCGTTTCATGGATGTGGATAGTGAGATCTTGTGAGGTCCTTCCATTCTGAAATCACGCTCTTGTCCTTTGCACCATCACTCATAGGCATTTTCTTCTTGTGGATGCTCTCTTCTCATGGGGTGGTCCTTATAGAATCGGGGATGGTTATCATTTCTTTTTTTCATCTTTATATTCCTCGATGTATTTTAAAAATCCTTAGTAGCCGGAGTGACTGGGAGAAGGGATTGAGTCATATAAGTGCAACTCCTTCACGTGTCTCCTTATTGTGAGGGTGTGTAATGGTGTTAGTTTTGGGGCATGGTTTGCAAGGGTGGAGTAGTGGTTGATCAGTGAGGTGTAATTGTATACATCGTACAGAAACATTGAGAGTTTCGACTAGAAAATGTGTCTCTTTGGTCGACTGCATCAATATATATGTATATAGAGAGAGAGAGAGAGACATGATCGAGTGTGTGAGTAGTCCATGTAATGTGGTGTAGGAATGACTCAGAAAGGTTGATTTGAAAAGGCGACTGACCATCACATCTCAAAACAAATTTCCAGTAGCCATTCTGGTACTACACTAGGTGTGTGTGCAGGGTTGGTGGTATGTGAGGATTGGTGTCCATCTAGAGTTTCTTGGATGAGGACTGTCGAGTGTGAGTATGGTATTAGGATTAATATAAGTATCTATGTAGGTACCTATGAGTATATATAGAGACCTAAGATCATGGTAGAAAATTTGTGGTTTGATGCAATTTTGGCCAATACAGTGGTTGATCCTATTTGGTGTGGGTGTCGTGGTTTGTCTCGTCAACTTATATTTCATATTGCAAACTGGTTCTAGGTTCCATCTTGATTCCAAATCCATGAGTCGTAAGTTCCTTTTGTCACGACCCAACCCAAATACGTGCCATGATTGGCCAACGAGCAAGCTCGCAAAGGCCTAAAGAAACGAGTTAAGGGATTACATCACAAAATAATAAATGCAGAAGCATGAACAAATACCCAGAGAAGTGGATAAATAAATTTCCATTACCAAGTCTTTTTCTTTACAATAGATGATGCTCTTGATGGCCTTTACAATCAAAAGAGTATAATGAAATGATTATCCTCTAAGTTTCCAAGCTAAGCCTCCTCATGCCCTGCTAAAAGTTTTTAATGAAAACACATAAAAATTATGCTAGAGTGAATCAAGATATGCCAAAGTTACTAGTTTCCATGGATCAACAATGCCACATTTCCAATTCCGTTTTTTCAACATATAAACCATGTGGCTCATTAGCTGTGCAAAGATCATTATTATAGGCATTTCTGTCTCTTGTGGCCTAAATCGTTTATCAATCATTTTCCAAGCCTACGGACGTCCCCATAGCTTGTTTATCAATCGTTTATAAGCCTATGGCCATTCCCATAGCTTGTTTTTCCATTTGACATTCCGGCATGAATTTGATTTTTGCTCTTCATGGTACTAGTCATTTATGGAGTGACCCCAAGCAATATAGAGATGGTGTGATATCACCCAATAATAACCCGGTCATGATCCCATCCTTATTTTTCCTACCCCACCGGTTTTAGATCCAACCCTCGGTGCAATCTACCATGTCACCTCTCATTCCATTCAATCGTAGTTCAATTATATAAAGAGAACTTTTCAAAGTTTGCAAATCCATGGTAATAAAAGGAGAGGTGCATGCCATTTTTTATTCAAAGGTCAACATATTATCATTCGGATTCTCATTAGCATATAATCATACTTTTAACAAATGATTAAGCATGCTTTTGAAAAAATATGAGTAACCAAGACATATAGAGACTCACACGATTGATTGGATTTTCTTGCCTTCTAGCCTTTTCCTCAAGTATTTTCCAAGCCCAAATTTGGAATATAATTACAAGTTCATTATTTCCCTTTTCTTTTACATTTTAACATTGCTGAGCTGTCAAAGGCTAACTATCGAACAGAGCCTTGTTGGACCAAGCTTGGCCGACCAACTCTTAGGCCGGAGGACCATTGGCCGAGCACCACAAGGGCAAGGTCTACTAGTTGCACTAAACAGAGCCAAAGGTCTATGGCCGAACATAATACATGCCAGAGGCTTACCTGTCGAACACTTACTGACCTCACACTGGCCAAAGGGCTTTATTGGGATGAAGGGACCATTGGCAACAACACTCGACGAAGGGATCTTTAGCCAAAGGACACTATGGCCGAGCTCAATAAAGGCCAAAGGCTATTGGCCAGACACAAAAAGGGCTGGAAGGACTTTGGCCGAACACAACAGGTCACCGAGTTGAGCATATATTGGGCCAAACATGGCCGAGCACTGGGATGGAGGGCTCATGTTCTGGCCAAGTAGATACATGACGGGGGTTTACTACCTAACACATAATAGACTGGAGGACTATTGGCCGAGATAAAATATGCTTTGCCGAGAAGGATAATATGAGGTCTGGATAGCACAAGGCTTGGACGAACACTGGCGTAGAAGAATAGAGGGCTGCCGAATTGAAAATGATGCTAAATGGGAATAGCAAAATTTACGAGGGAATCAATCAAATTCGAAGGATCATAGGCCGACCGTGAAAGTGTAGGAACCATTGGTTCCAAATTTTTGAATGGTCGAAATGGGTCGAAATGTAGTCATTAGTGGTTGGGCCAATTGCCCATTCAATTTGATGTCTAGCAGAGCAAGGAGGTTCATAAATCCCAAAGAATAGATTGTGTCCAGTCGAGAATAAGTTCTCCAGCAGTGAATCAGGTCGGCAATTACTAATATGATCAAGGAAAGTGTTCGAGATATGAATGTCGGGCAGTTAGAAGTCCTGTCGAACAGATTTCAAGGGCTTGAACATGATCAAGGGCATGTCAAGCACAAGGAATTCTGTCAGATTAAAACTAAGAATATTCTAGTGCAGCTGAGTGCTATGCTGAAAAGAAACTTGGTCGAGCTCCACAAGGATTTTCCACTCTTAACAAAAGGGAACAAAGGTGCTCTAGTCATTTTGGGTGTGTGGCAAGGCCTGAGGGTGGTATTCCAGAGGATGAGAAAAGAGGCAATGTCCCTCTATGGACCTACCGAATAGTCCTGAATGTCGTCAAGAAATTACCGAACCCTTGAAAGGGTTTACTGAACAGAACACAAGGCCTAGGGTCCATAGAAAAATTATCAGGGCCAAACAATATGGACATGAGGGCCCATGAGTAAAATAAAAGGAAGTAGAGATTACCTCTGACTGGAGGCCTAATGTTGCTGAAGGATTGGTGGACTTCTTTCCAAGCACTAGATGATGGACCACTTTTCTCGAGGAAGTGTTGTTTAAACACTCGAAGGTTGCCAAAGGGTTGGCCGAGCAGGTATGAATAAGGGGTTGCTCGGGGAACAATTGTCGAGTAGTTGTTTTTGCCAGATGGAAGCTAATCAAAGGAAGAGTTGGATGAAGGAGAGTTCTGAGGCTTCAATGCACTAGGATGGGTTGTTCGAACGAAATGAATGTTGAAGGGTCTCTCTTATAGGATCAATCAGGGGTAGTTGGCCATATTGAATGATGTATTAAATGCTCTATTCAAACTGTCGAGCCGCCGACCAACTACCTGACAAACCAGCCTTTTCACAGCTTTAGCCGCACAGCCACCGACATGTTGACTGATATGGCCAGACAATCACACTTAGACCTTGCTGACTTCTAAAATTTCCAAATTTGCCCAAATCTTTCTAATTTTACTACTTTAACCCCCCGATTTCACTTATTTCTTATATTTTAGACCCTAGAATTCATTCAAGTACTATTCTAACCTCAAAACATTTTCCAAAAAATCCAAAAAATATATTTGCAATTATTAATCATATTGTATGCATATTTTATCAGGTTGGGACCTCACATCATCCCCACCTTTAAAAAGTTTGGTCCCTAAACTTAACTGAACTAATAAGTGGATATACATGTATTTAAAAGAAAAAGATTATACCTTAATCGAACAATTTTGAATATTTATAGTGCATATCACTCTCCTTCGCGCAAGTGGCTTTGCTACCGAAGTGGTTCTCCCACCAGACTTTGACTAAAGGATAGACTTTGTTCTCGAGCTACTTTTCTTGCTAGTCCATGATCTACACTAGTCTCTCTTTGTAATACAAGTTCTTCTCTAACTTGATAGATGGTTGAAACAAGACATGTGTTGGATCCAATACATACTTCAGAAGCATCGATATGTGGAACAAGTAGTGAACACTGTCCAGTTCTAGAGTTAAGCTTAAACAACAGGCAACTAGACCAATTCTTTCAAGGATATTGAACGGTCCAACGTACCATGAATTCAATTTTCTCTTTTCCCGAATCGGATGATTCCCTTTATCGGTGACACTTTCAAAAATTCTTTGTTGCCTTTTGGGAACTCAATTTCCCTTCGGTGAGCATCAATATAGCTCTTCTGACGATTTTGGGATACCTTCAATTGATCTTGGATTAATTTGATCTTTTTCATTATTTCACGCACGATCTCTAGTCCTGTGAGTTCTGTCTCCCAGAATTCTGACCAATATGAGGGTGTCCTGCACTTCCTTCCATATAAGGCTTTGAATGGTGACATCCTGATGCTACCAAGGGTAAGTTCTCTTCCCAACTTCCTTGGAAATCCAATGCATAGACTCGCAATAAATCTTCTAATACCTAGATCATTCTTTCGAATTGACCGTCTGTCTGGCGGTGGAATGCTGCACTAAAATTTAGCGTTGTTTGTATCGCCTTTTTAGTGACTTCTAGAGTCTTGATATGAATCGTGAATCTC
The DNA here is from genome assembly GCA_002855965.1 of Monotropa hypopitys. Classification (NCBI taxonomy): domain Eukaryota; kingdom Viridiplantae; phylum Streptophyta; class Magnoliopsida; order Ericales; family Ericaceae; genus Monotropa; species Monotropa hypopitys. The sequence goes on along the minus strand of NMUG010000584.1, from coordinate 13,612 downwards.
TATAGGAGGTTATTGATACTGGCATCCCGTGCAATCGAATGATTTCTCGCACATAAGTGGCTGCCATTTGGTCCACTGATTATGTGTTGTTGATCGGAATGAAAAGTACAAATTTGGTCAAACGTTCTACTATGACACAAATTGCATTATTTCTTTTGATCGAACGGGGAAATCCCACAACGTGATACATCATGATATCTTCCCATTTCCACTTTGAAATTGGTAGATTTTGGAGCAGTCCCGCTAGTTTCTACCGAATTGCCCTGACTTGATGACATTGCAGACATCGATTGATGTAATCAACTATGTCCTGTTTCATTCCCATCCACCAATAAGACTTCTTGAGGTCTTGATACATCTTTGCTTGCCTTGGATGAATCGCAAACTTTGACATGTGGCCTTCATCCGTGATCTTCTGTTTGATTTCTTTATAGTTGGACACGCATATTAGGTTCTGAAACTTGAGGACGCCATCTAGTATGGTGAATTTGCTTTCCAGAATTTTTCTATCATCTTCGAGGATTATCGTTAACATGGGGTCGCTTATTTGCAAGGATTTGACTTCTTCTATGATGGAAGGTTCAGCAACGATCATTGTCAGATGTGCTAGGTAGAAGTGATTTGTCACACTCCAGAAATTTTAATTAATTTCCATTCAATTCAATAAATTCAATAAATCGAATTTCGTGTATCGTTGAGTAAGTCCGGGTAGGACGGGCGTCCCCGGCATGATGTTCGTTGGTGGTTGAACATTCGGGTGAATCTTTATTCGAGTTTTAAAATCCATCGACTTGACCCATTCTTCAAATCAGATTTCTTTATTCATGAAATTCGTAGAGAATTGGATTAGAAATCCAACGCAACTTGAATCGTCTCAATTGGAGTTCGGACGAAGAAGTTAGGGCCAAAATACTCTCGGAAAATCCAATCATTCAAATCTGTGAAAATTAACTCATGGCGACCGGTACACCACATCACGTGTACCGGTCGAGCAAATGCAGTGGGCACCTATGAGAGGTCCCGACCGGTACACCACATCACGTGTGCCGGTCGTGAAGGCCAAAAAATCCTGCAAGAAAGTGTAAATGAAGGGCATTTGGGTAAAATCAAATGGGATCCTATATATACTACATATGCACGATTTTCTTCATCTTTTTCACTACTAACCCTAAATCTCACTCTCTCTCTACCTCCATCACTCATTCTCTCTACCTTCTCTCCTCCATATCTCCCAATCGGCGGGATTCGGCGAAAACGCGGAGTTTTAACGACGAAGGCCTCGCTCTCCTCTCCGCGGTGGTGTACTTAGCTCAGTGAGTTATTCTTCCTCTCCTAAAACCCTAGGTTTTGAATCTCTCTCTAGTGTATGTGTGTTGTTGCTCATTGGGTGTATTTTTGCAAGAGCTTCGCAATGGTGGGTTTGATTCATTCTGGAGGTCATGGAGTTTTCCGGCGAACTTTTCCGGCGAGCGTCACCGGAGCTCTGGCGAGGTAGAGTTTTCTATCCCTCTCGTGTATAGTATTGGTCTTCTCCTTTCTCCCATGCGATTGTACTTAAATTCGTAGTTTTGAGCATTGTACGAAATCATCATTCACGAGTCGTTGATCGCGTCAATTGGTCGCGTAGTGGTATCGTCTAGGTTGTCTATGAACTCTCTAGGATGTCAATTATTCAATTGTGTGTCAAATTTCGAAAAGTCCCAAATTTATGAAAAAGTGTATCGTCATCGTCTTATAAAATCAAATTGGGGAAATTGACTTGTTGGTCACTCTCGGGTGGTTGGGGATCTAAAACGTAGTCTTGACACGTTTTCATAGTGAATTGAACGAAAGAACGGTTTGTGAACGATTGGAACGTTTTGTGATATAAAAAAGAATGTTTGGAAAATATACGTTTTGTGTATAAACGGAAAGGTTTGAAAATAATGAAAGGAGATTATGTTGTGGAATGACACGTCGACTAGGAGGTTATTGCCCTAGGTCGCATGGAACGAAATATCGAAATATGGTAAATGTGACACTCGGTTCTATACGAGGAATGAGTTGGCTAGATGTGCGGGTAGCTGGATTGTGGTACCTTGGGTGGCTTGTCTAGCACCCACGACATTGCGCAATGGGGGTTGTCTGGCCCCTCCCAACGGGTTGGGGAATGCAAGGAAATTGTCACGTTTAGTGGTTGATCACCTCTAAATGGAATTAGCCGAAGAAAACTCACTATATTGATTGACACTTGCCTGGCTCCTACTAGAAGGCACGGAATTGGATACAAGTAGAATTCGGAACGAAAAATGGAATTTGGAACATGTTTATATAACTGAAAATGAGTCTTTTACTTGTGTGGTTTCGACACTTGACACTGTTCCCTCTAGCCTTGTCTAGGCGATCTTGTAGTAGATGTTGTATAGTCTTACTTTCCTTTCTTGAGTCTTGTTCAGACACTAGTTTTACTGCTTTTACCTTACGACGAGATAACAGTAAAATATTTGAAAGAAAGTAACTGTTTTATATAATGAGATCCATTGCATATGTCACATTTCATTCCTTGCACTATCACTCATGTGCACCCCAATATTATAGACGGTAGGAGATGGATTATCTCTACCAGGCGATCGTGCCTGACCCTCTACTTTTGTAGGATTTGTCCCTTGTACTTGGAGCCGCTGGATCCTTCGCAGGACTTGAGGCTGGACTGGACTGTAGTGATAGGTTGTTCTTCTTTGTTGTACTTTACTTCTTTTCTTTTTGTTGGCCACCTTGTACAGGATTAATTTATAAAATCCTATTTGGGCCCTTTTCTTTTAGTTTGGGCACCGTTGTACATGGTTATGTTATAAAACCCTTTTTGCCTTTCTTTTTGGTATCAGAGTAGCGCAGACGTTTATTGTAATAAGTAGTGTAATGGGTGTGTGCATGGTAGATAGTACTTTACCCTGTTTGGATACTCGTTACCTACTTCTAACACTTCTAAAAAATATATACTTTAAAATTTGGGAGTGTTACAGTTGGTATCAGAGCGCTAGTTCCGATTTACCTCGGACTTTGGGTGAGACTTTTAGTCTCAATGAGTGCACCGTTTCTTTTGTGTAGCTCTGAGGGATTGCATTTAGGGTGCATGGCATGTGTATCTAGGCATTGAATGTATGTACATTGCATGGATCTCATAAAACAACAAGTTTTTATAACTCGAAATTTATAAAATAGTTTAGAAATTCGTGGTGTCTACTCCTTCGAGTTGGTCTTGTTGTTGTTCTTTTGGAATTTTAAGCAATTCCTGTCTATCTTGTGGTGACTTGTGAGCCTGTCTTGGCAACTGTTAGAGGATTTTGTTGATATTGGACTCGTTTATTTTGGTTATGTCCTCTTGTTAGTAGTGGTGACTCTTACTCTAGCTCGGTGAATTATTTCTAGTTCCTTGTTCTTAGAGTGTTAACGAGTTCCTTCGATGACTCTAGTGGTAATTTGGTATCTTGTTCCTCAGTTTCGGTCGTTGGTGACTGTAGTTGTGACTTGTCGAGCCTATCCCTTCTTAGGAAGCAAATTCTTGTTGTCGTCATCGTGGCTTTTGAGCCTATCTTTGGTAGCGGATGGTGAACCTTGCGGCGATCAGTTGGTGGATTCTCGTTTGCCCTCCTGGTGAGGATGATGTTTTTGCATGCGATTGGGTAACCGTTTCTTGAGTTCTCTTTCTTGTGGTCGTAGTTGAACTCTTTGTTCGATATTCATGTGGAGGGATGTCATCTCTCTTGACGTTAGTGGTCCGACAGCCGCTCTTGTGGTTAGAAATCTGTAGTGCTATTGCGATTGAGCCTTGAACTCCGTTTCACTTCTTCAAGTTGATGTCGGAGACTTGTCATTCGTGTGGTTGGCTTGATTGTTTCCTGGTGGTTGAGTTTGACTCCCGTTCTCGTTGCGTGGTATACGTCTTGCTCGATAGGCTTATGGTTGAGATTTGTTGACTTTTGGGATTGATTGGGTTTTTCCTAGTGTGTATAGTTCCTCGTGTGAGTGGTAGAACCTTCGAATGATCTCGTTTGTGGGATGGTGATTGGTGATCGCTTCTTGAAGTGTTCGCACTTGGGTATAGTGTAGTTGTGACATTTGTGGAAAGTGGGAATACCTCGGTGTGGTAAAATCTTTTTATTTCATTAGTGCGTGTGACTCACTTGGGGCGTGAAGCATTTGGGTTAGTAGATTCTACTAGTGGGTTAGTGCCAATGGTTGATGTTAGTAGTATTCTACCCTTCGTTGATACGAGAATTGGGTTTGACTGTGATTTGTGGTTGCCTGATGATTTGTGTTATACTCAGTGTCTTGTGGTTACTTTCGGTTGAGAGAGAAGAATGAAGGAATATGAGTATGGTAACTTGTTCGTGTGGTAGCTCTGAGTTGTGTTAGTTCACAGTGGTTAGTAGTCCCTTGGTTATTTGACTATTTGGGTATTCGGTTATGTTGTCTTCGGACTTGTTGCATGACTTGGGAGATAGCCTTGTATTGAAATTGTCTCGATTGGTCATTTGGGCTTGTTGGGTGATTTAGGTGTTAGACCTACCTTTGGAATGCCTTGGTGTTTGTGCAATGAGTTGTTGTTGTTGTGTTATGAGCTGGGAAGGTGGTTCGAGGATTTTAGTTGTTTTGATGCCTTGGAGCAATAGTGTGCGTATGACTATCTTATGGTTCTCCCTAGAAGTGGTATTTGGGTTCCTTGCCTTGTTGGGTAGTAATATGGAGAGAAAATGATTTGTTTGTTAATAGATGGAAGTGTAGTAACCTTGCTTGGTGACTTAGAGTTTGGGACGCGGATTTGACTTGAGGTCATTGTCTTGAAAGAGAAGAATAATTGGGTTGATGGCTTGAGGTGTTGTGTGTCTTATTTGGGATTTGATGATGAGAGTAGAGTTGCTTTCTCATTTGGGCATAAGGTTGTAGGAGGTGAATTATGTTTGGAAAATCCTTTTGGCTTCGTCTTGATGGCGGTGTGTCATAGTCAGTGTGTTTCTTTTGGCATATCAACTTCCATCTTGTTCAATCCTTGCGGGATCAGTGAGTGGATACCGTTCCTTGGTTGTTCATTGTCCCTTCTGCTCTCTTGGATCAATGTGCTTGATCGATGGTTCCTACCGTCATCGTTGGTAATGTTGTCGCGTACACGTATGTCGTATCCTAGTCATCAATAGGATTCCTTGCTCTTCGGTCGTGTGCGATTCGACTTCTCGTATTTCTCGTTGGTACTTGGTGGCGATTGCAGAAGCTGTGCGTTGTTCGAAAAAATCTTACCGATCTTTGTTTTCCAGCTTTTGACGTTGCGACTGGCTTTTGCCATTGTCTTGTCGGCCGTTTGTGGTACATCTATTGTTGTGGTGCTTGTCGTAGTAGCATCGTGTTGTTCTTCTCGCGTGTAGAGAATCACCTACTTCGTAGAACTTGTTGTCGGAAATCGTATCCCTGCTTCGTGCACTCTTGTATCGTGGGTTTCCTTCGTGTATTCGTCCTTATTCGCCACGTCTTCGTGCGAATCCAAATTGTGGTCGTATCCATTGGTGCCGTGTCCATTTGCGCTTGGACACTTCTGTTCTGCGATATTGTCTCTCTTTGGAGATTTCGTTTGAGAGTGTGTTGTGGGATTGGTTTGTGGTCTGTGTGATCAGTGAGACGTGTTCACTTTTGCATTGTACAGTTGTGTTGCGAGTGTTGCGATAGAATGCATGTGTTTCTTTGAAGTCGACTGTACCGACTTGTTTTGTGGTGATGTTTGGCGTGACTGGTGTGCGTAGTCCGTGTCATGTGGTGTAGGAATGAACATGATGGATTGTTTTGAGAAAGTGACTGGCCAGCACATCTCAAATCAAACTTTATAATCATTCCGGTACCGCGCTAGGTGTGTGCGGGTTAGTTTGTGAGATTTTGACTGTTCAGTTCTCCTTTTGGTGGTGTTGTGTTTGTTTGGTGCGATTCAAATGGCACGATTCTTGTATGACCATCCCTTGCAGGTTGTCTTGTTTTCAAATCCTGCGTCGTATCGGTTGAATTGTTCCTACCTTGTTCGGAAATATTTTCGGGGTCGTTTTGCGCGTTCGTGGTGTTGAAGTCGTTGTGGACTTCTTTGCGATAGTCGAAAATCATTTTTTTATTTTCCTAAAATTTTTGGGAAAATATTTAAATATATCGGAGTACCCGTATCGTGTCCGTATCGTATCCGTACCGTATCCGCGTATCGGTACCGTACCGGCGTATCCTTGGTGTATCGGAGTACTCTATGCATGTCCTTAGTGTATCGGTGTGTCTTAGGAGTATCCTTAATGTATCGGCGTATCCTTACCGTACCGGTGTCTCTTCGGCGTGTCCTAGGCGTATTCTTGCCATGTCGGCGTATCCTAGGCGTATCCTTGGCGTGTTGGCATGTCCTCGGCGTGTCTTTGGCGTATCGGTGTGCCCTCGGTGTATCCGTGGTGTGTCGGCGTATCTGCACCGTATCCTTCGTGTGTCGGCATATCCGTACCGTATCCCCTCGTATCCGTGGCATTTCGATAATCAGAAGTTCTCTCGATATGTCCACATTGTGTCGTGGTATGTTCTAGAACTATCTGGAATTCTTCTAAAACTTTTCGAGGCGATATTCTTGCAGTTTGACCTCCGGATCGCGTTCTTGTTCAAAAATGCGCATTTTAGCTCGTTTGTTCGGTTTGGGAACCTATGGTTGCGCGAAAACCATTTCTTTGGAAGTCTATATATCTCTCGAAGACATTTTCTTTGCTGGTGTTCGGTCCCTCATTGACGTTCCTTGCGTTGCAACGTGTTCCGCGTGTTGCGGCGTATTGCGCGTGTAAGAAAGTTGGTGGTTTGTTCAGTTTACGATTGTTGTTGGGTATTGTTTTGGACGAATTTGTCATCGGTTGTGGATCTCTTTTAGCATTGTTGGTTCGTTGGTGGAGTTGTTTCATTTGATAACCTCCTTGTCGTTATTGTCGGTTCTCGTCGCGAATTTATTCAAGCGTTTGGTGCTTTTGGGCATGGTTCTTTTCGTGGTGTTGTATTTCGGTTCTTCTACCTTAGAAATTTCGAGGACGAAATTCTTGTAAGGAGGGTAGTTTGTCACGCTCCGGAAATTTTAATTAATTTCCATTCAATTCAATAAATTCAATAAATCGAATTTCGTGTATTGTTGAGTAAGTCCGGGTAGGATGGGTGTCCCCGGCATGATGTTTGTTGGTGGTTGAACATTCGGGTGAATCTTTATTCGAGTTTTAAAATCCATCGACTTGACCCATTCTTCAAATCAGATTTCTTTGTTCATGAAATTCGTAGAGAATTGGATTAGAAATCCAACGCAACTTGAATCGTCTCAATCGGAGTTCGGACGAAGAAGTTAAGGCCAAAATACTCTCGGAAAATCCAATCATTCAAATCTGTGAAAATTAACTCATGGCGACCGGTACACCACATCACGTGTATCGGTCGAGCAAATGCAGTGGGCACCTCTGAGAGGTCCCGACCGGTACACCACATCACGTGTACCGGTCGTGAAGGCCAAAAAATCCTGCGAGAAAGTGTAAATGAAGGGCATTTGGGTAAAATCAAATAGGGTCCTATATATACTCCATATGCACGATTTTCTTCATCTTTTTCACTACTAACCCTAAATCTCACTCTCTCTCTCTACCTCCATCACTCATTCTCTCTACCTTCTCTCCTCCATGTCTCCCCAATCGGCGGGATTCGGCGAAAATGCGGAGTTTTAACGACGAAGGCCTCGCTCTCCTCTCCGCGGTGGTGTACTTAGCTCGGTGAGTTATTCTTCCTCTCCTAAAACCCTAGGTTTTGAATCTCTCTCTAGTGTATGTGTATTGTTGCTCATTGGGTGTATTTTTGCAAGAGCTTCGCAATGGTGGGTTTGATTCATTCCGGCGGTCATGGAGTTTTCCGGCGAGCATCACCGGAGCTCCGGCGAGGTAGAGTTTTCTATCCCTCTCGTGTATAGTATTGGTCTTCTCCTTTCTCCCTTGCGATTGTACTTAAATTCGTAGTTTTGAGCATTGTACGAAATCATCGTTCATGAGTCGTTGATCGCGTCAATTGGTCGCGTAGTGGTATCGTCTAGGATGTCTATGAACTCCCTAGGATGTCAATTATTCTGTTAGCCCTATGTTTTGATGGTGTATTATTCACAAATATAGCATGTACAAAATGATTTTAATATTCCTTGAATTAATGTCAAATTGTTTAAATTCTATTTCAATTCAAGGAATTATGATTAAATAAGCTTAAACATCTCTATCTCTTTATTATTCAATGTCCAAGAGACTATTCATAAACTTAAATATTTGTAAATTCTCTTGGGACAATTTGATAATTTATTATGGGAACAGCATTGAACTTCAGCACCGACTTTCATCCCCAAACTGACGGCCAATCAGAAAGAACAATCCAAACATTAGAAGACCTTCTTCGAGCATGCACTTTGGAATTCTAGGGAAGCTGGGAAGAACAATTACCCTTAGCAGAATTCGCCTACAACAATAATTACCAAGCAAGCATCCAGATGTCACCATTTGAAGCGTTATACGGCAGAAAGTGTAGATCACCAACATGTTGGACAGAAGTTGGAGAAGAAGCACCCATGGGACCGGAAATTGTGCAAGAAACAACCGAGAAGATCAAACTCATGAAGGACAAGCTGAAGATAGCCCAGGACCGACAGAAGAGCTACGCAGATGCACGATGAATGGAAGTAAAATTCCAAGAAGGAGACAAAGTATTATTGAAGGTATCACCTATGAAGGGCATCATTAGATTTTGAAGGAGAGGAAAGCTCAACCCCCGCTACATCGGACCTTTCGAGATCCTTGAGAAAACCGGACCAGTCGCCTACCGATTAGCACTCACCCCAGAATTAGCCAATGTCCATGACGTATTCCACATATCGATGTTTGGGAAGTATATATCAGACCCCATGCATATTCTAGTCCAACCTACCATCGAGATTGAGAAGAACTTGGTATATGAAGAGAGACCTGTTCAAATCATGGATCTACAAGAGAAGCAGCTCAGAAACAAAGTCATTTCACTCATCAAGGTTTGGTGGGAGAACCAGACAGGAAGTGAAGCCACATGGGAAAAAGAGAGCGATATGTACCTAAAATATCTGCAGCTATTTGACTAAGGTATAATCTTATCCTTACACCTTTTACGCATTTATCTAAGTTTGAGAGACCAAACTTCTTAAGGTGGGGAGGTTGTGAGGCCCCGACCCGAATAAATAGGTTAAATAAAATTAATTATGTTTTTCTAGAATTTTTGGGAATTTCCTAAAATTATTTAAAGCCAAATAAAAATTAAGGTTGAGGTGTAACAAAAATGAGCTAAAGCCCACAATATGAGAAGAGAAGAGTTAAGAAAGCCCAAGGAGAAGCCCATCCCAAAAGTTGTCCGAAACCTCCAGGCCGGACCAGCCCAGGTCGGCCCATCTGACCAGACCGAACCCACGCTGCAAACCGGCTGCGCGGCAGCTCTGCCGGACGTCAGGGACGCGCCCTATCCGGACTGACCCGCCGCCTGACATGGATGGGACAACTCGGTTTCAGGTTGCAGACTGTCAGGTCAGGTGCTCAGACCTGACTTCGATTGGACAACCCTCTGCCCCGTTCGGCAAGATTAAGGAAAAGTCCAATCAGCCATAAATGCTCCGCAACTACCCCCAACTCCTCTGAACCCCTATATAAGCATTCCATTCCCAAGCATTCCAGTCCCACACTAGAAATTCCTCCCGAGCATTATTCTAGAGAGAGGAAGAGCCATCCCCATCACTGTTCCACCTCTGTCCGGACCAGCACTCCCGGACAACCCTCAGCTCGGCAAGACCCTTGCCAGAACCAGAAGTCACTCAGGTATATTCTCAGTCCTTCGGATTGTAAACTTGTCCTTATGTTTCTGCTCGGCAAGCCCATTAAGGGACATATCCACACTCAGTTGAGCTCGACAGAGAACCTTTAGCTCTGCCGGAGCACACAACTTTAACATTTCAATTCGGCACTAAGAAAAGAAGGTCCAGATTATTCCTTGGACTCTCCAGCTGAACTACCTCAGCTCGGCATATTCGCCGGACCACCACAGCACTTTAATTATTCCTTATTATGCACTGCCGACCTCCCATATGCCGGAGCACTACTGCTCGGCAGAATGGATGGTCTGCCACTTCCTATGCTTATATATTTCAGCTCGGCCATGCACTATATTGTTCGAACAATTAGTTCAATGAGCTCATACTTACCTTGTTAACCTTTTCGACCAACCAGAACACCCAAAACAATTGTTCCCGAGCTGCCAGTGTTCGGCAGTAGCATTGCTCACTACTCGGTAGAGCGGCAATTTGATACCCGACCATTTTAGCTCGGCTGAGTCTCAGTTTGATCGGCAACAATTCCAGAAACCATTAATCTGGTCTTATAACCTATTTTGACCAGTCGTCAACCCAAAATGCTTAATCCCCGCACTGCTTTAGCCTGACAGCCCTTCTGGCAGCTCGACAGACTCCCTGCTCGGCCAGCTCTTAGCTCGGCAAGAGTCTTTAGCTCGGCAAACGTTCAGCCCAGTACCCTGCCAGCTCGACAGAGCTCTGCTCGGCCAACTCTTAGCCCGGTTGAAACCTTAAGACCGACAGCCCTCTGTTCGGTTGCTCAGCAAATCAAAGGAAAAGCTTAAGTTAAATACCCTTAGCTCGGTAGTAAGACCCTTCGGTCTAGAATGACCCAGAACAACCATTTCTTAATCTCACAAGCCAGGCCAGTCGGCCACTATCCTCCGGACAGAATGCTTCGGCCAGGAGCTTGGCTAGCCGACCAGTGGTAGTTCGGCCAGACCTGGTCCGGTAGCTCAGCTCGGCAGACCAGTATTAAATGATAATAATTTGTGTTAGAGCTCAGAAATGATATTTTAAAGTCATCTTTTGGCAGATTTGAGGATTTAAAGTTAGTGAGAGATCATTCCAAGATTAAAGGTGAATCACTATATACCTTGTTTACTCGTACAGCTTTCTAAACATGATAATCATTTGAGAATGTACTTTTGTGCTATTGAGCATTCACTCTATTATATTGTCTCTTCACAAAATAAGAAAATAGCATGTACTCTTCTTCTATTACCATGGATTGGCAAAATAAGAAAGATGTATTATGATTGAACGGCATGAACGGTGACACTGTAGCTCACTGCCGGGGGTGGAGTCAGAAACCGGGGAGGAAGGGGAAATAAGGGATCAATAGCCAGATTGATCATAGTGATATCACGACTCTGCATTTATGCTATCTGGGGCAGTTCCCCAGGGATTACTGGTAACCGTGAAGAGCAGCATGATAAAATCATGTCGGAATATCGAAATGAATATGGAAATGAACAGGTAAACAAAAGTGAGCTATGCGCTGAAGGACATTGAGAAGGCCATAGGCTTGACTTGGCAATTCACATACAGTACATGTTTTTCGGGCTAATAAGCCTCCTCATATTATGTTCAAAAGGAAGGAAATATGGTTTTTGATAACATGTTGTTATCCATGGAAACTTGTAGCCTTGATATATTGTGATTCACTCTAGTTTTTAGCTTATGCGTTTTCTAAAACTCTTTTCAGGTACCGAGGAGGATTAGCTTGGAGCTTAGCCTTTTATTGCACCCTCATTTTATTATATCTCTCTTTGATGTATCTTTTGTTGTAGAGGTAGTTTATGAGCCTCCTTTTGTTGTATCAATTTAAGAATATTAATGAAATCATGCACATTGGGTATTATTCAGCGCTTCCTCTATATTATTGTTGTGAAATTCCTAAACTCGTTATTAGTAGGCCTTTGCGAGCTTGCTCGTTGGCCGGTCACGGACCCTTTTAGGATTGGGTCATGACATGTTGAGCCGTAATGTACCTTCAAAACAAAACTTGACTTAGTTTTGTATGAAGGGGAAAATGATCTTTAGGGATTATGGCAACATATGGAATTTTCTGATCTCAATTCAAAATTGCCCACAGACATGAAGTCTGGGGTAATATTTAGGATTGTGGATCTTTGATGAAAAAGTTTTATAAGTCCATAATGTATGCTTGCCATCTTCCCCAGAGATATCTACTTTCGACCTTGATTTTTTTTTTTGAAAAAGTTTTTGAGTTGGATATTAACAACATATAAATAAAGAAGGGCTCCCTTCATTATGACATGTCTCCTAATAATATAATTAGGGTTTTTGTTTTGACTCTTTTTGTTTTGACTTTCTATATGCACATGTGGCTATGCAGGCTTTAAGGTTTAAAGGCTCCCAAATCTTTAGACCTCTGATCCCGTGAGGGAAACCATCTTCGAGTCAGTGATTTGGTTGGGGTATCTTTTTCGGAAGCGCCCACCATAAAGGCAGTGCGCAGTTTACTTTGGACCCCCAAAGGATAGATAGGGTTTCATCTATTCGGGCGGTTATGACCTCCGTTCCAAATGAGTAATAATGCAAATGATGTATGAAAAACAATGCAAGTTTTTTTTTTGAAAATTTGAAGGGAGCCCTTCGCAAAATATTTATTAAGCTACCCTGCAAAATAGATGGTGAGAAATGAATTGAAAAGACTTTCTTTTTTTAAGCGCGTCGTGGTCTTTTAGCATTCCTGAAAAAACTGCACAAAATAAACATTAGTAACAAGCCGAGAATTGATTGAATTTTGATTAAAGGTTTGTTTTGAAAAATTAGAAGCCGAAATTCTCTTCAGTCCCCAGCAGAATCGCCAACTGTTGCTTTCGAAAACATTTCTCCCTCTCCCCTTTTCCCGGATATGCGTGGGACGCCGAGGGGTCGAGTGCGTACTCTTTTTCATGGATTTGAATGCGACTGTTTTTTTTAAAAAGTAAAATTAACAGCTAGGATTAAAATCGAACCCAATTAATGATAGATTGAATCTGAAGAAATACTGAACTTATCAAAGAGAATCTTGAAATCCTTTTCTTGAATATAATCTTCTTGATTTTTCATTCCATTGCATATCATTTCATAACCCATGAGTATTTATAGCCCTTACACAACCGACTTAATAAGTAACGGCTAAATCCTAACCAACTAATACAGCTGTCAAAACAAGACAGAAAAGATACACTAAACTAACTAAATATTGATCTTTTGGAAGACCATGTATCATATTCTGAAAGATCAATGATAGACAGTAAGAGCACCACTCCAATATACACCATCTTCTGGAAGACCAGATATCCTATACCGGAAGATCGACAGATAGGCAGCAGACCATAATCACCATCTTACAGAAGATAAGATCCCATGTACTGGAAGACTAAGAGTTAACCACTGATGTAGCCAGGTTCTCTAACATCTCCCCTCAAGCTGTTGGGAGGTTTGAACGGAACCATCAGCTTGCTAATAATTTAATGAAATCGAGATTTGGGTAGAGGTTTAGTAAATAAGTCAGCTATCTGATTAGTGGTTTCAATATGCTTGACTGTAATTGCTTTAACTAAAACCTTCTCCCGTATGGAGTGATAGTCGACCTCAATATGTTTGGACCGTGCATGGAAGACAGGATTAGAGGACAATGAAATAGCAAATATTTTATCATACCACAGGGTAGAGGGTGATGGAGTG
>NMUG010000583.1:0-21417 GCA_002855965.1 Monotropa hypopitys | reverse complement strand
ATGATCATACGGACTAAACGTAACAAATCACATAACCACATGAGTCCTACGGTACCTCAATAATGTCAAGTTCTCCAAAGCATGACCCAAAATCTACATAGGGCAATTTGTCGAACACTTAGCGGTCTCATATTCTAAGGGTGATCTATCAAGCATATAGATCGCTTTTTTAACAACCAACCAATCCCAAGTCATATATACTCTCTCTCTCTCTCTCTCTCTCTCTCTCTCTCTCTCACACACACACACACACACACACACTCTCTACAACACCTACCAAGATTCACAGAAGGCCCGTCAAGTAAGAATAACCTCTAGTCTACGAAAGTGCAACATATATACGAAGCAACTACGAGAAGGAAATCTATGTGCACACACACACAAGATAGGAGTTACAGATTTACCCACCGGAAAAGTCGCTGGAGCTCCAAGTCCGCCGGAGAGATCCTCAACACTGCCACGAACCAAGACCATCACCGCGTAGCTCTTGTCGCACTCGTCGACGTTAGCAAAGAGGTTTGGTTCCCAATCCTAGGGGAAACCCTCCATAAATTAAAGAGAAGGGAGAGGGTGGCTATGGTAGTAGAGAGAGAGAGGCTAGGGCTGCTGGGGAAGAAGAGGGAAAATGAGTAAAATCGACCAAAGTGATGCATATATACCCCCACACACGAAAAGACCAAAAGCCCCTTAATGAGCTAAATCTGGGCTCTTTGTATCGGTGCAACTTTTCTCTGCATCGATGCAAACTAGCCTAAAAAAATTTTCAGAATGTGTTTGCACCTATGCAAGCATTTTCTGCACCTATGCAAACTCCTGTTGTGAGATATTTCCATGCTAAAAGTTCCCGAAACTTCCCCAAAACACTACGAATCAAACACGAACAATATAGATGAATCAAGAAGGAGTTCAAAACCTAATTTCAATTGCCAATATAATCCAAGAAGTCCCCATTAAAATCCATCCATCGATTAGAGTAGTGAATTTAAATCCGGAAATACCGTAAGAAACATTGAGTCGTGACAAGAATTGTGGGGAATAAAGTCTTCAACTTTATCAGAGAATGTTTTGTGAATAAGGATGTTCCTATCTGTATCAATAAAACTTTTATTGTTTTAATACCAAAAACTCCCAACCCTACTAGAGTGGATTGCTTCAGGCCGATTAGCCTATGTAATGTTTTATATAATGCTATCTCTAAAATTATTGTCAGCAGGATTCGACCTCTATGAACAAATATTGTGGGCCCTTTCAAAGTAGCTTTATTCCTGGTAGAAAGCGTCTGACAATGTTATCATTACCCAAGAACTTCTTCATTTGTATAATTGTCTAAAAGGGAAGATGGGGGTGATTGCTTTGAAAATTGATCTTGAAAAAGCATACGACAGAGTCTCGTGGACCTTCATTCACGATACCCTTAAATATTTTAAATTTCACCTGGACTTGATCCTCCTTATTATGTCTTGCATTTCCAACATGAATATGGCTATTCTTTGGAATGGATGTCCTATGGAGGAGTTCAAACCTGGGGTAGGCCTTAGACAGGGAGACCCTCTCTCCCCATACTTATTTGTGCTGTGTATAGAAAGACTCTCCATTCTAATTTCGAACAAAATCCAGGAGGGGAAATGGAAAGGAGTGAAATCCTTTAGAAACAATGTCACTATCTTCCACCTTTTCTTTACGGATGACTTAATGTTGCTCGGGATGGATAACCCCAATACGATTAAGTCCATGATGGAAGTCCTGAAGGCTTTCTACCGCGTGTCAGGGCATAAAATTGACCTTGAAAAATCCAAGTTATACGCTACGGATAACTTCCCTAGGAGAACTGCAATCTCCATCAGTAACTTTTGTGGCATTCCCCTTCTGAATAATTCAGGAAAATACTTAGGCATTCCCCTAATGCACAAAAGACCCAAAAAAGAATATTTCAACTATATTATTGATAAGGTCAATTCCAAACTCTCCTTGTGGAAAGCAAATTCCCTAAGCCTAGTGAGAAGGGCTACCCTTATTAAATCGGTTACTAGTGTGATCCCTGCTTACATTATGCAGTCGACCTTTCTTCCTATAAGTGTTTGTAACAAACTTGATGCGATTAATAGGAACTTCTTGTGGGGATCATCTGGCACGGTTAAAAAATGGCATCTTGTGAATTGGAATACAGTTTGCAAAAAAAAAAAGAGGATGGTGGTTTGGGTAAATCGTAGCTAAGGATAAGGACCTTTGGGTAAAAATTTTGAAAAGAAAATACTGTAAAAATTCCTACTTTCACAACAAGGAGAACAACAACCAAATGTCGTATACTTGGCGGAGCATTAAGAAATCTCTGCTTATTCTATGTAAGGGGGTTAAATGGGTTATAAATAATGACCGGGAAGTCAACGTTTGGAAAGACTGATGGGTAGGTGATGGCCCGCTCAATGGATACGCGAACATGAACTTGACCAATTGTAATATGCGAGTTGAGAATCTCATCTGTAAGATGAATTTTGGGTGGAATTGTCATGACCCATTCCAGAATATAATAATAATATTAAAACTGGCAACGGATACATGACTAACAAAGCATCACAACTGAAAACCCAAGTGATAAATGTTACAATAATCTCATAAGTCTGACTGAAAAATAAAAAAACACAGCGGAAGAACTGAATATAAAACTCCATCAAGTGGTCTATAAAAAGAAAACTCCACTAAACAACAACTCAACTCTCACAACTCAACTGACATAAATAAAACCAGTCTATCTCAAACCATACTGCTGAAAAAGCTGAAAGAAAAGTGATTGTCTCTATCATAGAACAACCTCTACTATACTGCTCTGAAAGGCACTCAGCAGTGGCTGGCAAAAGTGAACCCGCTACTCCTCCTGACCTGGATATAAATTGCAAAACAAACAGCAAAAGATATCCAGGAGTGTCAGCTACAACAGTCAATATATGCACTTTAATATGTAAAGAGAAACTCGTAGTGTACAAGGAAAAGTACAAGTAAAGAAACAAGTAAACTAAGGAGTTGTGTCTCTCCCCTTCTATCACGTAAACATGCATCTGTCCAAGGGGTGGTGTCTCTCCCCAACTATCACGTAATCATACCATTGTCCATGTATTCTTTATAATCGTGCCCATAGCACCTTTGTTTGATTTAATTGTTGTGTAACGTGCCCATAGCACCAAATCCCTACTCGGCCTCGCAGCATAAAAGCATGCCACGGGATCATCTCTTCTCAATTCCCCTTTTCGGCCTAACAGCATAAAAGAGCATGCCAAGGAGATTATCTCTTCTCATTACAACACCACTGCTCGGCCTAACAACTCAATTGAGTATGCCCAGGGTAATATTATCTCTTCCTCTTTATGTATTTGTCAATCATTATAATATGTTCTTTTCGGGGAGGTGATACCAACTAAGAGTATATAAATCTCAACAAGTATTTACAATATGCTTATCATGCCAATGCATAAACCACACCATCTCAAACATGCCCATAGCATAACTATCAATATTTGATTCATATTCCATGCATGACATTAACATATCTCATTTTTAACCATGCTTGCATATGAGTAAGGAAAGCAAGTAACTTCACGCGATTATCACATAAGTAGCATATAATTACACCCCACATTTATGCATTAACTCACACATAATAAAGCACATATATTGAAGGGTATCTATACACTCACCTGCTGCGTGAACTCGCCAAGTAAGAATCTACTGGGATGCTTTGGAAGATCCCGGCTGATCTCATGTTATAATATAACCACGTGTAAATAATCCTTCCAAACTATATTTATAATTAAAGGATTTTTATTACTGATTTTACAACCTTTCACAGTCAGGAAATTCCCCTCAAAATATTTTAAAATTAATTAAATATCAATTCCCGACGATCCAAACACTTTTCCCCAAAATTCCTACTGACCGGTATGGGACCGATACACAACCGTTGTACCGCCCGGCATGCCGGCCGGCATGCCGGTTAATGTAAATTTTCGTTCTTATATAAAACCAACCTTACTGCCCAAAATTACCCAAAACTGGTATGGTAACCGGTATGGTAACCGGTATGATAACCGGTGTACCGCCCGGCATGTCGGTTAGTACAATTTTTCGCATATGATTTTTCTTAAGGTTTACTGGGCCTTTTTATTAAGGCTGGTACGACATGCGGTATGCCGCCCGGCATACCAGCCGGTATACCGGTGCGTATACCGGTTAGTACAGAATCGAGCAGATCGAAAAATCTACTAATCACACTTCGATATTTTCTTAATCCAAACTCATAAAAACTCGATTTTTCAAGCCTAAATCCCTCAACCCAAGTACTTTAATATGAAGATAACTTCTTCCCTCAAATCATATCAAAATTTGGGCCTCAAAGACCTACTTTAAAACATCTAAAACCATGATTTTCTAAGTTAGATCTAGAAAATCAGTCCCTAAACGTGATTAGTGAAAACCCACTAATCTGGGACTAATTAGGCACGAAATTAAAATTCTAAAAACATGAATGTTACCTCTAGGATGTTGGGAACAAGATTGAAGGAGACTTCTTCTCCAAAATCCTCTTCCAAAGGCTTCAAATCAAGCTTCTTCAAGGTCTCTTTCTTAAACTCTCTCTTTAAGCTCTCTATAACCACCCAAGGGTTTGGAATAACCCTAATGAGAGTGATAACCACCTTATATACCACTAATGATAGTTTTTAATCACTAATTACCTCTTTGCCCTTTATTATAAACCCTTATTTCCCTTGTGAGCCACTCCTCACTATTTTATATGTATTTAAAATACAATTAAACTTATTTTTATTTAAAATCATTATAACTCTTCTTAAAAATTATTAACTCTTCCTCACATTATATTTTCCCTTCCTCTTTACTTCTAAAATTTTATAATATCTTAATTTAATTTATTTAAATTGGTTCGGGCGTGACAACTCTCCCCTACTTAAGAAATTTTCGCCCTCGAAAATGAAAGACATACCTGAATCGAATAAATGAGGATATTTGGTCTTCATGGTATCTTCGCCCTCCCAAGTGGCTTCTTCCAAGCCATGGTGTCGCCATACGACCTTCACCCATCGCACAATCTTGGAGCGCAAAACTTGCTCCTTCCGATCAATAATCCTCAAGGGTTCCTCCATATAAGACAAGTCTTCCTGGATCTCTAACCCCTCGTCTTGCAAAACATGAGTAGAATCACCAATGCACTTACGAAGAGAAGATACATGAAAGACATCATGCAAACAAGACAACTTAGCTGGCAGGGATAACCGATAGGCTGCCACACCAACCCTCTCTATGATCTCATACGGCCCCACATATCTGGGTGCTAACTTTCCCTTACCTCTGAAACGGATAACTCCCCTCCAGGGTGAAACTCGAAGGAAAACTCTGTCACCCACCTCAAACTCTAAATCTCTGCGGCGGTTGTCGGCATAACTCTTCTGCCGAATCTGAGCTACCTTCAGCCTCTCTCTGATCAACTTTACCCCATCTGCTGACTGCTGAATCAACTCGGGTCCCAACAACTGGCGCTCTCCAACCTCGCTCCAACAAATAGGCGTACGACAATGCCTTCCGTACAGTGCCTCATAGGGTGTCATGCCAATACTGGACTGGTAGCTATTATTATAAGCAAACTCTGCTAATGGAAGATAATCATCCCAGACTCCACGAAAATCAAGAACACACCCACGCAATATGTCCTCTAAAATCTGAATAGTTCTCTCCGACTGACCATCAGTTTGTGGATGGAAAGCCGTACTGAACTTCAGTGAGGTACCCAATGCCTGCTGCAAACTCTGCCAAAATCTCGAAGTGAACTTAGGATCCCTGTCGCTAACAATCGACACTGGGACAGGTGACACGCACCGGCAAAAAGTGAGCCGATTTGGTCAATCTATCCACAATCACCCAAATCGAATCAAAGCCTCTGTTACAACGCGGCAATCCCACAACAAAATCCATGGTCACGTGCTCCCACTTCCATACAGGTATCAGTAGGTTTTGAAGCAAACCTGCAGGCCTCTGATGTTCTACCTTTACCCTCTGGCAAGTCAAGCACTTGGACACAAACTCTGCAATGTCCCTCTTCATGCCCTTCCACCAAAAATTCTCCCGCAAATTTCTGTACAGCTTATTGCCACCTGGATGCATGGCATAAACAGAACAATGAGCTTCCTCCAGAATGCTATTTTTCAGATCAGGACTGTCAGGAACACACATACGCTGTCCAAACATAAGCATACCATCACTGCCATTCCGGAACTCACTCTCCAAGCCATCAACTATTTGCTGCTTCTTCTTTCTCAACAACTCATCAGAATCCTGCTCCACAAGAATACGATCAATAAAGGTCGGTCGTACAGAAAACCGAGCTAACAATACATCTCCACTGTCCAATTCTAACTCTGCATTCAGCTTCTTCACTTCACAAAAATTTTCAACTCTGACACATCTCACACAAGATAAACTGCCAGCCGATTTCTGGCTCAAAGCATCGGTCACCACATTGGCCTTACCTGAATGATAATGAATCGAGCAGTCATAATCTTTTATCAAATCTAGCCATCTCCGCTGTCTCAAATTTAGTTCTTTTTGAGTGAACAAATATTTGAGGCTCTGGTGATCTGTGTAAATCTCACAAGTCACACCATAAAGATAGTGCCGCCATTGCTTTAAAGCAAAAACCACTGCTGCCAACTCTAAATCATGGGTAGGATAATTTAGCTCATTAGGCTTCAGCTGACATGAAGCATAAGCAATAACTTTCCCTCTCTGCATCAGAACACAACCTAAACCACGCAAAGATGCATCACTATAGATCACCAAATCATTGGTACGCTCAGGAACTGTCAACACGGGAGCAGTCACCAACTTTTCTTTCAACAACTGAAAACTCCTCTCACATTCGTCAGACCATACAAATCTGACATTCTTCCGAATCATCTTTGTCATAGGCAAAGCAATCTCCGAAAAGCCACGAATAAAGCGACGATAATATCCAGCCAAACCCAGAAAACTCCGGATCTCAGTCACACTAGACGATGCTGGCCAACTCACCACTGCCTCGATCTTCTTCGGATCCACACGGATGCCATCACTAGATATCACATGCCCCAAAAAAACCACACTCTTCAGCCAGAACTCGCACTTGCTGAACTTCCCAAACAACTGCTTCTCTCTCAATGTCTGCAACACAGTCCTCAGGTGATGTTCATGCTCCTCCATAGTACGGGAGTAAACAAGAATATCATCAATAAAGACTACCACAAAAGAGTCAAAATAGGGTTGAAAAAACCGATTCATCAGATCCATGAAAACTGCAGGAGCATTTGTCAGCCCAAAGACATGACCAAAAACTCAAAGTGTCTGTACCTAGTATGAAAATCTGTCTTCAGCACATCACTGTCTCTAATCTTCAACTGATGGTATCCAGATCTCAAATCAATCTTCGAGAAAATAGTTGCCCCTTGCAACTGATCAAACAAATCATCGATTCTGGGCAAAGGGTACTTGTTTTTAACAGTCACCCTATTCAGCTGTCGATAATCAATACACATCCTCATGGAGCCATCTTTCTTCTTCACAAAGAGTATAGGCGCACCCCATGGTGAAGAACTAGACTGAATAAAGCCCTTCTCCAGATACTCTCTCAACTGCACTTTCAGCTCATACAACTCTGCGGGTGCCATTCTGTATGGCGCAATAGATATGTGGCTCACCCCAGGCACTAGCTCAATAGTGAACTCAATTTCCCTATCGGGAATAACTCCTGGTAAATCATCAGGAAACACATCTTCGAATTCTTTCACTACTGGAATATCTGAAATCTTCGTCTCCACTTCTCGATCATCAACAATATAGGCTAGATAGCCTTGACACCCTTTACTAAGGAGTGTACTCGCACGCATACTGGAAATAAGGCAAGACTTGCCCACTTTCTTCTCACCCCAAATTTTTATGTTGCCCTCATCTGAAATAATAAAAAGAACTTCTTTATATAAACAATCGATCAAAGCATGATGTGCTGATAAGAAGTACATACCCAGAATAACGTCAAAATCAGACATCGCCAACGCACCAAGTCCACTTCTAACCGCCTCCCCTCTACCTCTAGAGCACAATCAGGATAACAAGTACTCAATCTAACTGTCTCCCCCATAGGCGTAGATATGGCCAAAGTATAAGGTAAGACCACTAAAGGTCTATCAAGCATACGACCAAAAGATTCGGATATAAATGAATGAGTAGATCCAGAATCAAGAAGAACTCGGGCATAGAAACCCGATATAAGATATGTACATGTAACCACATCTGGTGCTGCCTCTGCCCCCTGACGTGTCACAGCAAAGGCTCTGCCTGGAACAACAGTAGTACCCTGACCACGGCCCTGAACCACTTCCGCACTACCCACTGAAGATGCTGGAGTACTACAAGGCTTGGTGCACCTCGACGCCTTATGACCCATCTCTCCACAAGAAAAACATTTCACCTGATGCATCTCTTCATCTTTCACTGGTCACTGACGAATCATGTGACCCTCACCTCCGCACCTGAAACAACGGCGATCACCACTCTGCACACTAGCCCCAGAAAACTGACTGCCACTCTGACTTCCCTTCTCCCTCTGCCAATTCCTCTGAGATTTGGAGCCACTGTGCCCCTTGCCAGAAAAAGCCTTTCCCTTACTGGTCGCCTTCCCCGACCAACCACCACTGGTCTTCCCTTTCTTGGCCCTGTGCTCAACCAAAGTCTGAACATCTTTGCCAGTCATCCTGGCCATCTCCACTAGGTCAGCATAGTCTCTCTCCCTGAAAGAAATAAATTGTGCAACACCTAAGTGTCCTAGCCTTACTGTTCCTTTGCCAAGCCATGCCTTTTTGCCGATACTCCTCTTCTCAAACACTCTACTATCACACTCTTACACACTTCTCGACTCAATCTAGACTCGGTATTCCGATATATTATGCTTTTTCAATTAACTGCCCAAGACTTCCCATTTGAAAAATACGTTGATCAGGCGCTTTTGAAATCGGATTTCAAGGTAGTTGCCTGGGTGTCAAAGTAACACGCACAATAATCCCGGAATATACACCTCACTGACTCATACCAACTCTCTCCTCAAAATCTCAAGCACTCTTGACTCCAGAATCTATCAACCTAGAGCTCTGATACCAAGCTGTCACGACCCATTCCAGAATATAATAATAATATTAAAACTGGCAACGGATACATGACTAACAAAGCATCACAACTGAAAACCCAAGTGATATATGTCACAATAATCTCATAAGTCTGACTGGAAAAAAAACAGCGGAAGAATTGAATATAAAACTCCATCAAGTGGTCTATAAAAAGAAAACTCCACTAAACAACAACTCAAGTCTCACAACTCAACTGACATAAATAAAACTAGTCTATCTCAAACCATACTGTTAAAAAAGCTGAAAGAAAAGTGACTGTCTCTATCATAGAACAACCTCTACTATACTGCTCTGAAAGGTACTCGGCAATGGCTGACAAAAGTGAACCCGCTACTCCTCCTGACCTGGATATAAATTGCAAAACAAACAACAAAAAATATCCAGGAGTATCAGCTACAACAGTCAATATATGCACTTTAATATGTAAAGAGAAACTCGCAGTGTACAAGGAAAAGTACAAGTAAAGAAACAAGTAAACTAAGGGGTTGTGCCTCTCCCCTTCTATCACGTAAACATGCATCTGTCCAAGGGGTGGTGTCTCTCCCCAACTATCACGTAATCATACCATTGTCCATGTATTCTTTATAATCGTGCCCATAGCACCTTTCTTTGATTTAATTGTTGTGTAACGTGCCCATAGCACCAAATCCCTACTCGGTCTCACAGCATAAAAGCATGCCATGTGATCATCTCTTCTCAATTCCCCTTCTCGGCCTAACAGCATAAAAGAGCATGCCAAGGAGATTATCTCTTCTCATTACAACACCACTGCTCGGCCTAACAACTCAATTGAGTATGCCCCAGGGTAATATTATCTCTTCCTCTTCATATATTTGTCAATCATTATAATATGTTCTTTTCGGGGAGGTGATACCAACTAAGAGTATATAAATCTCAACAAGTATTTACAATATGCTTATCATGCCAATGCATAAACCACACCATCTCAAACATGCCCATAGCATAACTATCAATATTTAATTCATATTCCATGCATGACATTAACATATCTCATTTTTAACCATGCTTGCATGTGAGTAAGGAAATCAAGTAACTTCACGCGATTATCACATAAGTAGCATATAATTACACCCCACATTTATGCATTAACTCACACATAATAAAGCACATATATTGAAGGGTATCTACACACTCACCTGTTGCGTGAACTCGCCAAGTAAGAATCTACTGGGGTGCTTTGGAAGATCCCGGCTGATCTCCTGTTATAATATAACCACGTAAAAATAATCCTTCCAAACTATATTTATAATTAAAGGATTTTTTTTACTAATTTTACAACCTCTCACAGTCAGGAAATTCCCCTAAAAATATTTCATAATTAATTAAATATCAATTCCTGACGATCCAAACACATTTCCCCAAAATTCCTACTGACCGGTATGGGACCGGTACACAACCGGTGTACCGCCCGGCATGCCGGTTAGTGTAAATTTTCGTTCTTATATAAAACTAACCTTACTGCCCAAAATTACCCAAAACCGGTATGGTAACCGGTATGATAACCGGTGTACCGCCCGGCATGCCGGCCGGCATGCTGGTTAGTACAATTTTTCGCATATGATTTTTCTTAAGGTTTACTGGGCCTTTTTATTAAGGCCGGTACGACATCCGGTATGCCGCCAGGCATACCGGCCGGTATACCGGTGCGTATACCGGTTAGTACAGAATCGAGCAGATCGAAAAATCTGCTAATCACACTTCGATTTTCTTAATCCAAACCCATAAAAACTCAATTTTTCAAGCCTAAATCCCTCAACCCAAGTACTGTAATATGAAGATAACTTTGTTCCCTCAAATCATATAAAAAATTGGGCCTCAAAGACGTACTTTAAAACATCTAAAACCATGATTTCTAAGTTAGATCTAGAAAATCAATCCCTAAACGTGATTAGTGAAAAACCACTAATCTGTGACTAATTAGGCACGAAATTAAACTTCTAAAAACATGAATGTTACCTCTAGGATGTTGGAAACAAGATTGAAGGAGACTTCTTCTCCAAAATCCTCTTCCAAAGGCTTCAAATCAAGCTTCTCCAAGGTCTCTCTCTTAAACTTTCTCTCTAAGATCTCTATAACCACCCAAGGGTTTGGAATAACCCTAATGAGAGAGATAACCACCTTATATACCACTAATGACAGGTTTTAATCACTAATTACCTCCTTGCCCTTTATTATAAATCCTTATTTCCCTTGTGAGCCACTCCTCACTATTTTATATGTATTTAAAATACAATTAAATTTATTTTTATTTAAAATCATTATAACTCTTATTAAAAATTATTAACCCTTCCTCACATTATATTTTTCCTTCCTCTTTACTTCTAAAATTTTATAATATCTTAATTTAATTTATTTAAATTGGTTCGGGCGTGACAGGAATATTCCAGCGATTTCTTGTCTTTTCGAGGAAAATATCAAATCAAATATCTTAAAAATTCGTCTTACTTTAGATATGGGTAGGGATGATTTCCCTGCTTGGGCTTCGGCTGCCAATGGCATCCCGTCCACAGGGCTCTTCTACAATCTTGCCACTAATCATGTTGAGAATGGTAAGGGATGGAATTGGATTTGGAAATTCAAAATTCCAGCTAAACTGTGCGCTTTTATTTGGCTCATTATGCACAACAAACTTGCAACAAACGTATTTAGAGCCAAGAGAATGTTGCACATCCCTGAGTTATGCCCCCGGTGTAAAATGGATAGGGAAGACTTGCAACACTTGTTTAGGGAATGCCCAAAAGCCCAAAATCAATGGAAATACATCAACAATAGTTTTGCAAAAAATATCTGCGTCTCCTTATCTCTGTCACATTGGTTAGTTCTTAACATGCGAAAAATGAAAAACTCGGTTGTGCATTGGGGAAATGGTAAGATTGGGAAGTGGAGCACGTTTTTCATACTTACTTTGTGCAAATCCGGAAAGATCAGAATAACTTCATTTTCAATAATATGGATCATCCTCCATTGTTGAGCACCAAAAATCATTGACTTCGGATGGGAAATTGAAAATAGCTTTCTCCTCAATCAGTTGGAGGATAACCCTAGCATTATTTCGAGAATCATAACGTGGTGTCCTCCTATTGCAGGAACGTTAAAATTAAACACTGACGTGAGGTGATATAATAAGGATAGAGTCGCGGGCTTTGGAGGCATTTTCAGGGACAACAAATGAAGACGTGTGATGGGGTTCTACGGAAATAAGAAGTGTGACTCCGCTTTTGAAGCCGAACTATGGGGTCTCTACTATTGGCTCTCCATCTTGATTCACGAAGGATGACATAATGTGGATATTGAGGTAGATGCGGCATAGATTGAAATGATCATTCAAGGATCCAATCACAACAACCACCCGTTAAGGTCCCCATTTTTGACACAAAAATCCTTTTGAAAGGATCGCAATAAAAAATTGTTGTTATTCCGAGAGAAGCAAATGCGTCTGCGAACCACATGACAAAAATTGGAGCAAATCAAGATAGCGAATGGGAGGTCGCTCTCACCCAACCTCCAACTCTCGACAACTTGATTCGCAACCATTAGTTTGTTGTTGCCCTCTGTTGTGTGTTTTATTTTCCGATGTACAAAAAAAAAATACTTCATGCGAAAATTTGTTTTGACTTCAATTCTCATCCCTTCCACCGCGGTCGAATTAATCCCACACTGATTCGTTGATATGCACATAAACTGGTTCGAACATTTTGAAATTTCGAAAATAAAAAATACTATGGATATCACGCTATCAAGTGCTGGGTGTCAGGAGAATTACAAAATTTTCCCTCCCTGAAAGTAGTTTCATATGCACAACATATAGTTGTTTTTCATACTCCATTTAATTCATACTTGAGTTTTTTTTTTCTTCTTCATGCTTTCTCCTTTTCCAAGCAAAAGCAAAAGCAAATTCTCTCTTTCTTCTGAGACAAGAACAGAATGCTTACTAGCACTGATCTCCCCACTCCCCTTTCTTTTTCCCATGTTCGGACATCTTCATTTGAATGCACTCCAACATATGCTCCAACTCAGAAATCTCCTCTTCCATTTCCATCGATTGTTGGCTCCGTTTCACCACCCATCTTTTAAATCCTCGAATCCGCTCCAAGCTTGATTTTACTTCAACTCCCATTTCCTCCATTGTGGCACGGATTGTCACGTTTTCCTTCAACGCCTCTTTCAATTTCCTGTTTTTGGATTTATACCCCTCAAGAGACCTCAGAAGTTTCTCTGTCAACTCCTTGTTCCTCTCTTGCAGGGTTGCATTCGTGTCTCCCCCCAAACAAATTTTTTTCTCTTTGTGATCTGAAGCATATTCTTGGATTTTTCCCAATAAGGTCTCATTTTGTGCTTTTAAGTCACTAACAAGCTCCTCCATTCCGCTCAATTCATGCACTTTTCTAGCTAACTCTTGTGCCATAATCTCTTTCTCCTTTCCCAAACTTGCACACATGCATTCAAGGCTCTTTCGTGCTCCTAAGCTTGCATTTAGCTCTCTTCTTAGCTTCTCCTTATCGTCGCAGGGTTCCATGGGTCTTTTGTTGTCCCTTGGGACATTGGTAGGCTTATGGAGATCGGTATTGCACCGCCTCAGCTCCACATTTTCGCCTTTTTTGCCGAAAGACTGACAGGTTTGAATTCGGGTTTTGACGTTGTCAAGAATCGTCATCATTCCTGCCACCCTTAGCATTCTCCGGCTGTCGTTTTTCTCATTTTTACATGATTCTTTGTGATCTTGCACAAGTTTTAGTAGCAATTTGACAGTTGCAGCCACACCTACACAGAAAAACAAAAATCAGACGAAAGATGGCTCGAAAATATTCTTTTAAAGATATGTTAAAACAATTTTAAATGAAAAAGCCTCACCTTGTTTATTTACTATACTTTCATACCAACAGAGATATTTCTAGTTTTCTTTATTGACATCTTTTGACATTATTGTACTAGTGTTTCTCTTTTTTCCCAAGTTTCATTTTTCATATTTGGAATGTTATAATAGGCCAAAAATTCTTTACCAGCAAAAAAGAAAGGATAAATTCTCTACACATCACAATGAAGCATTCATATGTTTCAACCATAATTTGACAGTTGTTGCAACACACCTCCCTAAACAAAGCAGAAGGTTCAGACAGGAGGCTGCAAGTTTGTCTTTTCTGTTTGATTTCAAGGAATCATATCCAGTTTATGGTTTCTAGTTTTTTTTTTTTTTGCATTCTCACAATTGGACCATGAAAATCTAATTGTGGTACTATATACAAAAATTTCATCATTCAAACATCAAAATCAAGGTTTGATTTTCTATTAGCAATTTGTTTTTTGGTTTCATGATTTTGTCCTAGCATTTTGCAATATAGGAATTGGTCTCATGACGTGCTAAACAATTTAAAAAGAAAATTGGAGGAAAACAATGAGTGGCTTGTCCAACTATTGCATTGATGTAATTTTCAGACAGAGGAAATAAGGATCATGTAAAGGGAATCACACAGAAAAATCAATGAGTGGTCCAGATTGAAATTGATGTAGCTCCAGAATGAATTTGACTGGCTCGTTGATTTTTCTATGCAAGTTTTTTTTTGCAGCATTTCGCATTATTTTCCGATGATGCACAACTGTTTATCAGATTTCTTTGGGACAATAAAAAGATGAACAAAAATGGAGGAGGGATAAACCTTCTAAACTCGAATCGACATGCTGTTTGGTTTCTAATGAAGCTGGAAGTAACTCAACAGATGAATTTGCTGGATGCCTACTCATATTTGCTTATCAAACAATAAAAAAATGAATGGAAATGTTTTCAAAAAGTATGAAGCCTTCTGGGAAAAGTGGAAGGGGATTTGAATTGAGAAGAAAAGGTAAAATCTACTATTTAGTATGATGATAAAAAAAAGAAGTACGATGAGAGATGAAAAAAGAGACGGACAATTGCCTAAGTAGATCTCTCTTTTCTCTCTCTCTTCCTCTATGTTTCATTGATCTTCACAGATCAATTTATTCTATATTGTTTGTCTTTTTGTTGGTCATTTGAGAGGGTAATGGTTAGTTAGTTAAAATGTTAGTTAATTTGGCGCAATTAACGGGGGATTAACTTGGACTTTGTCATTGGCCGTTGCTTTGGCCTCATGTGCCCTATACCTTTAAGGGAACGATCCTTCAATTTCCAGTTGCAGGGTCTGATCGGTAGGTTGTGATAGAAACATTTCAGTGGTTTTCTTGGTGTTTTTAAAACGGCAGGAATAGTCTAAAAAAAGCCGGAAACGCTTTCCCGATTCTTATTCCGGGTTTTTTTTAAAAAATACGTCGATAAACGACGTCGGGAATTTTTTTGGTGTTTTTAAAATTTCTGGCATTTTTTCCCATCGTTTTTAAAAATTCAGTAGCTTTTTTAGAACGCCGGCATTCTTTTCTTCTGTCTCCAGTAACATATTTACCGCATTTAATAAATGCCGGGAAAGGTTCCTAAAACTCCAGCAAAAATAAGTAAAAATGCAGAAAATAATTATATCAAATGCTAGGAATAATTTCGTTAAATGCCAGGAATAATTTCACGAAACAAGTTAATTTATGGCGTTTTTTTAAACGCGAGGAACATGACGTTCATAAACTCCAACAAAACACGATAAATGCCACAAATTTATAATTAAAACTAATATAAATGAATAAAAAAATATCTAAACACTATAAGAAAAAACACTATTGCCGATTAAAAATTTGGTCGTCAAAAGTAAAAATTTTGGTCGCAAAATGGTATTGGCGAGTAAAAAATTTAGTCGACTTACTTGTCAGAAAAAGCCCGTCGGCAATACCTTTGCTGACCCAAAAGAAATTTTTTGGGTCGCCAAAAAGTTTTTTCTACGACCAACATACCTCGACTATATTTTTTGTCGAGAAATAATTTAGTCACTAAATATATATGATTCGCAACTAATTATTAGTCGGGAAAAGTATGTTCTAAAAACAATTATTTCTTTCTTGGTATTCCTAGGATTCGAATTTATGACCTCACACTCCGAAAATTTTAATTAATTTTCATATATTTCTTTTGATTTTTTTATTCCGTCTAATGGAATTCCTTTAGAATAAAATCAAAATTTGGTGATTTAAGCCTTCCCGGGACCCACATTTTACGATTGAAAATGTTTAGAAGGTCTGGGAATGGAATTGGAAATATTTATCGTTGTTCGGGTGATTGCCACGTTGTTTGACAATCACATATTTCAAATTAATCAATAAATTTGTCCTCCCACTCACACCATATCGAAATAGGGATCCCATATCTTCCTATGTATTTCGATATAATGGTCTCGGGTTCCCTATCCTTAGTGTGTATTTCGGTATACCCTTATAGAGTATATCGAAATACTTTCGATCTATGCCTTCATGCTCATGTGCATTTCGATATAAGGCCTTGGAGTATTTCGATATATAAAAGTCTCTATTCATCTTTCCTCCTTGGATATTTCAATATACACTAGTGTGTATATCGAAATATGATTTAGTGGCCTGCCTATCGAAATGGTTCTATTTCGATATGCTCCTTGTGCATATCGATATAATAAGTCCACTACCCATCCCTTCTTCATGAGTATTTCGATATACCCATGAAGGGTATATCGAAATACACAACCTTCTGGTCCCTTCCCCTTCATCTGCATTTCGATATATAGACCGGGCAATTGGTATATGACATTTCGATATACCACGTAGGGTATATCGAAATGAAACCATTTCTGGCCATTTCCCTTCAGTGACCATTTCGATATACCCAAAAGTGATATCGATATGCAGGTCGTTCTGGCCAAATTCTAGTGTGTTGCATATCGATATGCAGCTTATGTATATCGATATGCACCTCAGTAAGGGCAATTCGGGAATTGATTTTGGGCTCG
Source organism: Monotropa hypopitys (assembly GCA_002855965.1). NCBI lineage: Eukaryota > Viridiplantae > Streptophyta > Magnoliopsida > Ericales > Ericaceae > Monotropa > Monotropa hypopitys. The sequence continues at coordinate 4,310 of NMUG010000583.1, read as the reverse complement.
TATATAAATTCCTCTCTCATTTTAATCGACACAAACACCCTAAACAAAGAACCCTAGCCTTCTCTCCCTCTCTCTCCCCCCCCTCTCCAGTCGATCTCTATCTCTCTCCCCCACTTCTCTCCCTCCCATCTATCTCATTTGGAGGTTTTTGGCCCTTTGGCCTTCACAAACGTCCACCACACAGACTCCCTCTACGCATTGGTGGTCTCGGATTCATGGTTTGTCACGCCCCGAACTTTCAAACCATTTTTTGAAATACAGTTTTAATAATAAACTGGGGGTACAACTACTTGCCATATAGATACATTCAGTTGAATTTCTCATTACATCACAGAGTAGTACAAAGGAGAAGTACAATAAAGTAAAGAGCGGAAGTGAAGTACAAGTACTGTCCTACTACAACTGCTACAGTGAACAAAGAATTACAAGTACAAATTGAAGGAACTACAACTGAAAGTACTGCAACTGAGAAGTAAAGTACAAGAGAGGCCACCAAAACTGAAGTAGTCGAGCCCAAGAAAATTCAGCAGCTGATTCCAACTCCAAGTCCATCTAGCCCTGCAACATAAACTAGAAAAAGGAAAAGAAAGAGGGTCTGAGCAAACCACGGCTCAGTGAGAAAACCCCTAACCACTACCAAGCATACACATGCGGTGTGTGCCTACGTGTCCACAAGCAAAGTACTAGAATAGTAAAGAAACTGAAGTGTACGTAGTGTAAATCTAACTCAAGGTAACAGTGACATAGGCGTATCGCCAACAAAGTGTGTCTAACCAAAGCTGCAACATCAAGTGAGTACAGGGGTACGACATCCCAAGTCCAACCGAAGCAACCTCTAATCTCAACTCAACTAATCTTACTACTAAGGAACAACAGCTCTAAGGATCTACTAAGGATCTCAAACCAACACCGTGCCAAGATATCTAACTATGTCACGTCCCGGATTTTCAAACTATTTTTTTAAATCAATTAGAAATGGGGAACACCAATGGATCATCACATCATTCACAAATATATAAGTACTATTCATTTCCAATACGCATGAATATGAAAATCTAGGCATGATATAAAATAAAACCACATTCCAACACATAGAGTAAGAAAGAGATAGGGTTTAAAGTTTACAAATCCACTACCATATTACAAGCCCAATGGGCCAATTTGAAATAAAGGAAAGTACACAAGTCTTCCAAATGTTCCAATGCATCACTGTGCTCCAAAATCACCGAGAGAATGTTCCTTACTTGTAGAGTTTAAAAATAAGGGCGTATCACGCCAAAGTAAGAAATATCTATCAACTAGCATGTTCAATACTGTCGTGAACGAGTGTGTGACTGTTCAGAATTATATAAAAAGATGCACGAGACAATGCAAGGCAATGATCTGATATCTAAAATGTGACATCACCTAGCCAACATAATTAAGTATTATTCAAGAGACCACAAGCCAAGGGTCTATACATGTGAGAGTTCTCATTCCTTTCAAGGGACCAAGTGTGAGTTCATTCGTTCATGTGTTTCATGATTGCACAATAGCAAGTGCACGGGGATTCCATTACAAGTCTAATCCGTACCATATTTCTTTTATCAAAATAAGATAAACCCCGGAATCCATAGTCAAGTCCATTCCGTGTTATCCAAATATCATCAAGTTAGTATGAATCATGGAATCCCTAGTCAAGTCCATTCCGTATTTATATAATTATTATTGTAACGTTGATAGGGCGAGGTATAGAATAGTAGAACATCGACACACTATCTAACCTAATCCATCTTTTCCAAAGTCCGTTGGGAGGGCTCAAGTAGCCCCCATTGTGCACAATATCGTGGGTGGAGAGACCACCCCGGGAACCCCTAGTCAAGTCTGTTCCCGAATATAAATATCAATCCCACATCATTGTTATCAAGTATTATCCTGGGAGTCCCTAGTCAAGTCCACTCCCGCATTATCGTCACAAGTTAACTATGCCGAGAATCCCTACGATCAAGTCCATTCCCGCATAGAAACTAGCCAATGTTATCGTTGGCCATCATATTCGTTCGTTGGTGGTCATTATCACATTCTTATTCAATTTCGAGTAAGGGGTAATATCGCACAACATAGTCAATGTGCGACTAAAATTCATTATACATGACCACCATCCCAACCCCATCCGTTAAGGCTTATCTAGTCCCAATTTCACATTTCCGAAGTCAATTTTACCATTCGACATCATATTGACCAAAACCCCCAAATTTGTGCATTAGGGTTTATCAAAATTTGAGATTTTTTATATATGTTATTCAAGCATGAAATTGAACCTTGTCTTAGGTGTATACAACCCTAAGGACTCTATATCTACCATCAATTTCATCATTAGACCTCAAACCCTAGGTCAATTTTACCATGACATGTTACATACGAATTTTACACAAATTGACAAGATATCAAGGGAGAGAGGGGGAAGGCACAATCTAGAACATATCTAGAGATAGAAGTCTCCTACCTCAATAGAGCTTGAGAAAACCCTACCTTTTGAACTTCGATGAATGACGAAACTAGCGGGCTTTCCGGAGAGCTCTCGACGTGTAGATCGACGTTTGTTCACAAAGTTTCTTGATCTGAGCCCTCTAGGGCCTTGGTCTTGAGGAGAGAAATGGGAGCTCCAATAGAGGTAGATATATATATATATAGTGTTTATAGTTGTAATGAGGAAAAAGGGAGGCCCCTTAGGCGATTTTAGGGTTAGATTTACGTTTTTAGATGAATTGACCACAATACCCTCCATTAAAAACTGTTTCTGCACGTTTTTCTTGTTCCCTTGTCTCATTCTGTCTGGCCTGCCTTACCTTTCGCGTCAGCTGCATCGCTGGTGTGGAGAGATATTGCAGCTCTATCAAGGAATTCAGATGAAGTTGTGGCTCTGGGCTCTGGATTTAGGTGGGAAGTGAATGGCGGGACCAAGATCAGTTTGTGGCATCATCCTTGGTCCATCGGCAGTCCTCTCTGCTCTAGATTTTCAAGGCTATTCAGATTAATGGTGAATAGCGAGTTGTCTTTAGCGGCAACGGTTAATCTGGTATTCACCAACAATTCTGCTGGGATGCTCAGGCGTGGGCTTCTACAAAAAGAAGAAAACTCGTGGGAAAGTTTAATGGGTTTGATTTCAGCGGTCCAAATCAAGAGTGGGGTGGATGATAGAGTTACCTGGGAGTCGTGTCTGTTTAAAGAATTCTCGACGAAGAACATCTATATCTTCTTATCATACAGGGTTAGGAGCTCAAATGTGCTCAATGCAAGCCTTCTAAGGATCTGGAGGATCAAAGCACCTCATAAGGTGAAACTGTTTGCTTGGTTGGCAATCCAAGGGGTGATACCGACAGCAGATGTACTTCTTCGAAGAGGGATCGTGCCGTCAACCCCCATTATCCAGATCTGCGTGCTTTGTAATGACAGTATGGAATCGGCGTCTCATCTATTTTTCAGCTGTAGAGTTGTTGTGGAATTGTGGTGCTTCATCCTTGGTTCCTGGAACATGAGTTGGGTCTCGCCTAGCTTGATTGACCAATTTTTTTCAAGCTGGGTGGGGGCAAAGGTGGAGAAGGTGAGGAAAGGTATCTGGGATCTTTACTTCTTGGCGGGTCTTTGGGGTATTTGGTTGGCTAGGAACAAAGTTGTTTTCAAGAAGGAAGTGTGGTAAGTGTCTCAACTACTAAACCAAATTGAAGGCATGGTGGCATGTTGGAGTTCTTCAGAGGTAAGCTGTCCAAATGCAGTTCAGATCAGATTTGCAGAGGGTTAGACCGGATTGGGCTGGATGCAAGGGGAGCTGGAGGAAGGCTTTCTTCATAGTTACTAAAGGCTGTTAAAAGGGAGGGAGTATAGCTCTGAAACAGGTATAGGTGGATGCTAATTATTGTAGATCGGGTGGTGGTTGTAGTGCTTGGCTGGAATTATTGGTGGCTCACAGCTAGAGTGATGTGGCTTGTGGGGTGTTCATTTGTGTTGGATGTGTGTTCATTTGTGTTGGGTTGGTGTTTTATGTTCGTGATTGTAAATTGGATGTGTGTTCATTGTGGGCTGGAGTTGTACATTCTAATAAATAATAATTCTTTTGCTCTTCAAAAAAAAATTTTTGTTTGATGGGCCTCATAGATGGGTCTATGGGGAGCCGATGTTCTACAATTGAGGTATTGAGACCTGGCATATCCTCATATGACCAGGCGAAGATGTCCTGGTATGCTCGAAGCAGTTCTATAAACTCAGCCTTTTGGTATGCATCTAGATGGATTCCAATTTTGACTTCTTTAGATGTCTCTACAGTCCCCAAA
>NMUG010000582.1:0-21423 GCA_002855965.1 Monotropa hypopitys | reverse complement strand
AGAAATTCCTCCAAGCATTCATTCTAGAGAGAGAAAGAATCGAGGCTCTGGATACTTAACTGTTCGGCAGCTCTGTTTGGCCAAGCCCTGCTCAGTAAAAACCCTTACCCGACCAGTCTCAATCCTTCAACAGTTCTCCAAGCCTTTGGATCATTTTGTACCACCTCTGCTGAACCAGCATTTCCCGACAGCTCCCAAGTCGACAAAAGCACTTGCCAGACCAGGAGCCTTCTTTAGGTATTTCATAAGTCCTTAGGTAAAACAAGGCTTGTCACTCTCTTTATGTAACACTCCAAAAGTTTTAACGAATTCTTTTCGTCGTTAATAAATCCATAAAATCAAGTTTGGTTGATTTTATTCCCGATCATTGGTAATCGTTGCGCCTCATTCGATTCTTGAGTTGTTTCATCGTTGATTCGTTTATTAAATCGTTAGATGCGTAGTATTGCCTTGGAAGGCCATGTCGTAGCTTTGGAATGATTTGTCAAGGTCAAGAAGATTGGGGAAATACTCGTGAACGCGTCGCAAGTCAGCCCGGGAAGTTCCAGCCCATTCTGGGCCAATTTGGTACTGCCCGTCCAGACGGGGAGTGCTCTTCACCGGACAGAGGAATTTCCAGTATAGGGTTCGATTGGGTTTGGCCTGGTCCAGACGGTAGTGGGCTCCGTCCGGAAGAAAGGTTGTGCCCGTCCGGACGTGGACCCTTTAGGTTCTGGACGGGAGGTTTTTCCGAAGAGGGTTTGGTCTGTTTTGGATTGGTCCGGACGGGGTGGCCTTCATCCGTAATATTTGTCGTCTTCGTCCGGACGGGAAAGGCTTCGTCCGGACGGGGAGCCACTGAGTTGCGCGAAATGAAATGTTTTAAGGATTTAAGTTCGGCCCAAACTCATTCCTCCCCCATTCTAACTCGATCCCACCTCTGTCTAACCCTAGATCTACCTCTCTCTCTCACTTCTCTTCTACATCCACCTAATTCCATCAAGGTTTGGAGCTTGGCTCTTTCACAAACATTGACGGGAACACCGAGAGCTTCGTATTGACGGTGGCGGATCGTCTTGGAATGGTATGTCTCTCCCTCTCTTGCTCCTATAGTTGCTCTCCTCCATTTCCTAATGGTTGAACCTTGTAGGTCTCGACGAGAGCTATGTTGCGGTGGGTTTGGCTCGTGGTGAGGCGGTAGGCATTTTCCGGTGATTGCTCCGGCGACTTTCCGGCGACTCTCCGGTGGGTAATTTCTAACTCCTACTTAGTATGCTCGGGTGTGCGTATTTCCATTCCATATTTCATTGTTTGTCTATCGTTAATTCATTGCGTAATCGTGTCATCCATAATTCCATATGTTGATGTGGAATACGTAGTCACGTTATTGTCATTCGGTTGGTTAGTATGGGGTAATGGTGTCGGTCTTGAAGTAGTACGGACTAGGGAGACTAACTCGTATATTTGGAATTACCCTTGAAATGGTATTGATGCCACGTGTTTGTTGAAATGTCCGAGTGGGCCTTGAGGTGTAATGTGGGTGCGTCGATTGTGAAAATTGATAGTGATGTACGCTTAGTATCGTGTTTGACATATTTGGGTCGTTGTGGTATCGTAGGAGCTTGAGTCTTGGCGAAATTGGGATTTCTCTTCCTTGTTGTCAACTAGGGTGAACCTTCTACCTAGTTGGGTGTGTTCATGGAAATCCGTTTGGTAAATTCGTGTGGTGACTTCATAGGGTACTAGTGGCATTGTGGTGTGATTGGTACGAGTCTCTTTGGTGTTGTGATGATGTTAAATTCGAATGTGTGCGTTGAGCCTTACCTTGAGGGGATCATGGAATTGTGGAAATGAATGGGTGCCTTACAACATAAAGTACTCAATGAACGCAATGAACTTCCAATACGAGGGATGGATCCTATGAGGACCACCCTTAGGCAATCTTCAATCATTCACCAAAACTCACTAACGGAACAAGGAACTGTAATGTGTAGTTTTGCTTGGATGGATCATGCCCAAGTCTGTTTGTTGTGTTGAGTGGGAGATACGCGTTCCCATGATGTCGCGGAATAACTAGATGTCATTGACGGGTGATGATCTAGGAAAAGATTCTTTGGCCATAGGTGGGAGATACGAGTTCTCGGAAGTCTCGGAATATTCTAGATACGCTGGCAGGCAGGATCCTGGAACAAATCTTAACACATGTGGTATACTCGCCCTGATCTAGGGGAGATTGGCTACTCGCTTGTTCAGGAGTAGGCCGAGAATGAAAGTTGGAATGAACAAACACATCTTAACTCATGTATATTTCTCGCCCTGATCTAGGGGAGATTGGAGACTCGCTTTGGAAGGAGTCGTCCTGGAGATAATATTGGAATAAAATGTTGACCTTGTAAGGATAATGTAGTTGTGCCCCTTGGGTGATCCAAGGATGGAAAATGATAAAATGTGTACTTCCAATATTCAATATTAACTACAATCTTGTGAATCCAAAATGTGACAAATGAACATGGGAATGATGAGAGGATTTGATGTTGGGTTCCTTGCGAGTGATTGTAGGTGTCGGTTGTGTCTTGACTATGTTGGGTTGGGGATAGTTGCGATTGGGTAACGAGGTTCACGTGTCCTTTAGTAGAGATCTCTAGTGATAGTGTTTACGTTAGGGGTATTGATTGTGATTTGGGGTGACACTTTGCTTGTTGACCTTGGAGGTACTCTTAGTCTCACGTTGCTTGGGTGTGTGTGTGTTGTGCCTTCTCCCTTGACCTTGCTTACCTTTACTTTGTGGCACATAGGGTCGCATGCGCTCGTGCATGCTTTGTAGTCGTTAGTTGTTACCTCATTGAGCCGTGGTTTGCTCAGACCATCCTTTCTCTCTCTTTTCCAGGCTTGTTCTGCAGGGTTTCTCTTGCAGGGGTGACTTGGAGCTTGTGCTAGCAGCTAGTTCCTTTGGAGCTGCGGCCTTGTCTCTCCTTGTGCAGTTGTACTTCTTTTCAGTTTACAAGTTGTTATCTTGTTGTAGTTGTACCTTTCTTTTACAGTTTGTAGCAAGTAGCTCAGTTGTACTTTCCTTTCTTGTACTCTTCAGTTTGTATATTGTATCAAGAATGATGTACTGAGAACTTCGATCGTACTGTGTTTGGTTACTACTATTAACTCCCCATTGTTTATTTAAATATGTTTTAAAAAAATGTTTCTCAAAATTTGGGGATGTTACAGTTGGTATCAGAGCTTTCGGTTTGAATACCTTCGGACTGTGGGGAGACACCTAGTCTCCATGGGTTCCTAGGGTCATTACGGTTGATACGATTATTCTCGTGTGCCTTGGAGCACCGTTGTCTCGGGTTTATTCCCTTAGAGTCGTTTGTTTCATTTTGTCTCCTCCTTGGCTTGCCGAGTTTTCCTTGAAGTGTGGGAGTTGAGTGTTGTTCCTCCCCTAAGGCTATATGTGTGTTAGAAGTTGTGCTCTTGGATGCCTAGTTTCTTGAGATGTATGGTATTGCTTCCGTTGTTCCGTTGAGCCTTGGACTCTTTTGTGGTTGTGTAGGGGAAAGTGTATCTCGTGGTATGATGCGGGGTCTTGAGGCATGTTGGTTGTCCTATTTTGAGGCATGAATTCGTGGTCATCTCGCGATGTTATAAATCTCTTAGGTTCTCCATTCCACCGGGAGTTGAGTGTTGTGAATGTTAGCCAGTCTAGTGGCTTATGTTGGTTATGTGACCTTTTGGTATTTCCTCTTGGGATTTGTTGTGTACTCTTGTCCGTTCTCTTAACGGTTGGATTCCTTCGTACCTTGGAAGTTTAAGTTGTGTTTGGTGGTTGGACGGACATCCTTGGAGTTTGAGTCCTCCTTTCTGCTCCTAGTGTGACTCCTTGTGAGGCTTGAGGCTAATTCAAGGATGAGTGTTGGGTTGAGTACCTGGTAATTTTGATCTCCCTTCAGTTTGGTTAGTTGAGATGGAAGAAGTGAGTCCAAATTGTGATTGCTGATGATTTGGGAATTAAATGTGTATTCGTTTTGTCTTAGTGTTGGCTATGTGAGGTGTGGCCTCGATTCGATTGTGCTTCGAGTGAGCTAGGAAACTGAGATTTTAGTTCTCTCTTGAGGTTTGGAGTGATAGGATGTGAAAAGCTATCTAGCAGATTTCTTTGAAGTGATTTTGGGTTTATGGCCGTGTTGGTTGATGGTTTTGGCCCGATAAGTGAGATTGTGGTATAGCTTGGTGATTGAGTCTGTGATGTCGCTTGGAGGCGTAGATGCCTTGTGTAATTACTTGAAGTGTTCCTTGGGTTCCATTATGGTAGCGTTTGATGGTTTATAGATTTGGATGTGATTTTGAATTGGAGTTACTATTTGGAAGTGTTGTACCTGTTTGGGTTGTTGTGATTGTGGAAGGATGTTTAAGCGAATATGCTTGGAAAGATAGGACAGTGGTGCACTTGAGGCTTTCGTGGTAAGTGGTTCGAGGAGTGATTATGATTGGGTTTCAAATATTGAGAATTATGTTTAGGATAATGAGTTTGTGCTGCTTCCTTGGTTTTGGATCGTGTTGGCAAAGGATTTTTTTTGTGGTGCGACTAGTTTTCTGGCTTGTGGTTGATAGTGGAGTAGTGATGGTTCCTATCTGTCCTTCATTGGCGATGTCGTCTGAGTATGTCGTGCTTTCCTGGACTCGATTGTGATGTCTTCTCGTTCTTGGTAATGAATGGGTGTTGACCGTTCCTACTCTTTGTTTAGTACTCTCGCTATTGTTTTGAGTTGCCTTGGTGTGGTTGTTGTTCTCAGGAGCTACTTGTTGTTGGAAAATCTTCTAACTCCTCGTTCTGAGACTCTCGATGCTGTGATTGTCTTTTGTCGTATTTCCCCTTGGTAGTTCGTGGAATGTCCCAAGTCATGGCACTTGCGGAGTAGTGATGCGTTGTTTGCCTCTCATACAAACGTCTTCCTTTATGCAAAATCTTGTTTTCGGAATTGCATTCCGGTATCTCTCGCTCTCACGTGTTGGCTTGTCGGTATGGCGCATGTTTCTCATTTGCTGTGGGACACTCTTGTTTGGCGATGTGGTTATCGATTGGATCTTGTTTGAGAGAGTGTGTGTTAAACTTGTCAGCAGGTAGACAATCTGTATGTTGGTGGTGTGATCTTTGAGATGATGCTATGCTTTGTTGTGCAGCTTGTTGCGAGTGTTGGGGTAGAACTTGTGTCTTTTTGAAGTCGACTGCACCGACTTAGTTCTTGGCAAGGCTTGATATGACCGGTGTGCGTAGTCCGTGTCATGTGGTGTAGGAATGAACATGAAGGGTTGTTTTGAGAAGATGAGTGGCCAGCACATCTCAAAACAAACTTCTTAGTCATTCCGGTGCCACACTAGGTTGAGTGTGGGTTAGTGTGTGAGCTTCTGGTATTTGACTCCATGTATTGTTTTGGGTGATGTTGTGGTTGTTAGGAGTGACTCGGGTGGCATGGTTGTTGTGTGGCCATGCCTTGTGGCTTGTTTTGCCTTCGAATCCTCACTCATGTCAGTTGAAGTGTTGCTATTTTATTCGTAAACTCTATCCCTGAAAGTGTTTCACTCGTTTGTAGTATTGAAGTTGTTGTGAATATTCTTGCGGTGGTTGAAAATCGCTTCTTTGCTCTTCGTAAAATTCTGGAGAATGATTTGGAAAAATCAGAGTACCCGTATCGTGTCTGTGTGTCGGCATCGTACCCATACCGTACCCGCGTGTCGGTACCGTATCCTTGTACCCAAATCGTATCCTGGCGTGTCCGTGTGTCTTCGGAGTATCCCTCGCGTGCCGGTGTATCCATGTCGTGTCCCTCAATATCCTTGATATTTTGGCACGTCCTCGTTCCATCGGCTCATTTGTAGTATGTTGTAATGCGTTCGTGGATGTGATGAAATTTTTTTGGGAACTCTTCTTGCGGTTTGACTCTTGATGCCTTACATTTTCGTTGAGAATTCATATTTCTCTTGTTCGGGCAATGTATAATCGTGTGGGAAGCGTGTGAACCCCTCTTTTTCCTAGAAAATCTTTCATTCTCTGTTGATGATCGTGCGTATTTTCGGTTTTCCCTTGTCGCAAACCGCCTTTTTAGGATGTTCGTTGGACTTGTTTGCGGTTGAGAATGTTATCTAAGCTTTGTTTTGACGCATTCGTGATGAAAAGTGAGAATTGTATCGCCTAAAATTAGGTTGTTGGTCTCTCGGAGAGTTACTCCTTGTTGAGGACTTGTTCATTCTTCGTTATGCGATCTATGTGATGTTGAATCCAGTGTGAAATCTTCCATTTTCTGTTGTGCCGTAACGCTTGACCTTAGAAATTTCGAGGACGAAATTTTTGTAAGGTGGGTAATTTGTAACACTCCAAAAGTTTTAACGAATTCTTTTCGTCGTTAATAAATCCATAAAATCAAGTTTGGTTGATTGTATTCCCGATCGTTGGTAATCGTTGCGCCTCGTTCGATTCTTGAGTTGTTTGATCGTTGATTCGTTTATTAAATCGTTAGATGTGTAGTATTGCCTCGGAAGGCCATGTCATAGCTTTGGAATGATTTGTCAAGGTCAATAAGATTGGGGAAATACTCGTGAACGCGTCGCAAGTCAGCCCGGGAAGTTCCAGCCCATTCTGGGCCAATTTGGTACTGCCCGTCCGGACGGGGAGTGCTCTGCACCGGACGGAGGAATTTCCAGCATAGGGTTCGATTGGGTTTGGCCTGGTCCGGACGGTAGTGGGCTCCGTTCGGAAGAAAGGTTGTGCCCATCCAGACGGGGACCCTTTAGGTTCCGGACGGGAGGTTTTGCCGAAGAGGGTTTGGTCTGTTTTGGCTTGGTCCGGACGGGGTGGCCTTCGTCCGGAATATTTGTCGTCTTCGTCCGGACGGGAAAGGCTTCGTCCGGACGGGGAGCCACTGAGTTGCACGAAATGAAATGTTTTAAGGATGTAAGTTCGGCCCAAACTCATTCCTCTTCCATTCTAACTCGATCCCACCTCTCTCTAACCCTAGATCTACCTCTCTCTCACTTCTCTCCTACATCCACCTAATTCCATCAAGGTTTGGAGCTTGGCTTCTTTACAAACATTGACGGGAACACCGAGAGCTTCGCATTGACGGTGGAGGATCGTCTTGGAACGGTATGTCTCTCTCTCTCTCTCTTGCTCCTGTAGTTGCTCTCCTCCATTTCCTAATGGTTGAACCTTGTAGGTCTCGGCGAGAGCTTCATTGCGGTGGGTTTGGCTCGTGGTGAGGCGGTAGGCATTTTCCGGCGATTGATCTGGCGACTCTCCGGTGGGTAATTTCTAACTCCTACTTAGTATGCTCGGGTGTACGTATTTCCATTCCATGTTTCATTGTTTGTCTATCGTTAATTTATTGCGTAATCATGTCATCCATAATTACATATGTTGATGTGGAATACGTAGTCACGTTATTGTCATTCGGTTGGTTAGTATGGGGTAATGGTGTCGGTCTTGAAGTAGTACGGACTTGGGAGACTAACTCGTATATTGGGAATTACCCTTGAAATGGTATAGATGCCACGTATTTGTTGAAATGCCCGAGTGGGCCTTGAGGTGTAATGTGGGTGCGTCGATTGTGTAAATTGATAGTGATGTACGCTTAGCATCGTGTTTGACATATTTGGGTCGTTGTGGTATCGTAGGAGCTTGAGTCTTAGCGAAATTGGGATTTCTCTCCCTTGTTGTCAACTAGGGTGAACCTTCTACCTAGTTGGGTGTGTTCATGGAAATCCGTTTGGTAAATTCGTGTGGTGACTTCATAGGGTACTAGTGGCATTGTGGTGTGATTGGTATGAGTCTCCTTGGTGTTGTGATGACGGAAAATTCGAATGTGTGCGTTGAGCCTTACCTTGAGGGGATCATGGAATTGTGGAAATGAATGGGTGACTTACAATAGAAAGTACTCAATGAACGCAATGAACTTCCAATATGAGGGATGGATCCTATGAGGACCACCCTTAGGCAATCTTCAATCATTCACCAAAACTCACTAACAGAACAAGGAACTGTAATGTCTAGTTTTGCTTGGATGGATCATGCCCAAGTCTGTTTGTTGTGTTGAGTGGGAGATACGCATTCCCATGATGTCGCGGAATAACTAGATATCATTGACGGGTGATGATCTAGGAAAAGATCCTTTGGCCATAGGTGGGAGATACGAGTTCCCGGAAGTCTCGGAATATTCTGGATACGCTGGTAGGCGGGATCCTAGAACAAATCTTAACACATGTGGTATACTCGCCCTGATCTAGGGGAGATTGGATACTCGCTTGTTCAGGAGTAGGCCGGGAATGAAAGTTGGAATGAACAAACACATCTTAACTCATGTAAATTTCTCGCTCTGATCTAGGGGAGATTGGAGACTCGCTTTGGAAGGAGTCGTCCTGGAGAGAATATTTGAATAAAATGTTGACCTTGTGAGGATAATGTAGTTGTGCCCCTTGGGTGAGCCAAGGAGGGAAAATGATACAAATGTGTACTTCCAATATTCAATATTAACTACAATCTTGTGAATCCAAAATATGACAAATGAACATGGGAATGATGAGAGGATTTGATGTTGGGTTCCTTGCGAGTGATTGTAGGTGTCGGTTGTGTCTTGACTATGTTGGGTTGGGGATAGTTGCGATTGGGTAACGAGGTTCACGTGTCCTTTAGTAGAGATCTCTAGTGATAGTGTTTACGTTAGGGGTATTGATTGTGATTTGGGGTGACACTTTGCTTGTTGACCTTAGAGGTACTCTTAGTCTCACGTTGCTTGGGTGTGTGTGTGTTGTGCCTTCTCCCTTGACCTTGCTTACCTTTACTCTGTGGCACATAGGGTCGCATGCGCTCATGCATTCTTTGTAGTCGTTAGTTGTTACCTCATTGAGCCGTGGTTTGCTCAGACCCTCCTTTCTCTCTCTTTTCCAGGCTTGTTCTGCAAGGTTTCTCTTGCAGGGGTGACTTGTAGCTTGTGCTAGCAGCTGGTTACTTTGGATCTGCGGCCTTGGCTCTCCTTGTGTAGTTGTACTTTTTTCAGTTTACAGGTTGTTATCTTGTTGTAGTTGTACCTTTCTTTTACAGTTTGTAGCAAGTAGCTCAATTGTACTTTCCTTTATTGTACTCTTCAGTTTGTATATTGTATCAAGAATGATGTAATGAGAACTTTGACCGTACTGTGTTTGGTTACTACTATTAACTCCCCATTGTTTATTTAAATATGTTTAAAAAAATGTTTCTCAAAATTTGGGGATGTTACACTTTAGCTCGGCAGACCACCCTTGGCACTGCCGGAGCACCCTTGCCTCAGTTTTTCCAGCGCGGCACTTAGCCAAATGGTCCAAACTAAATCTTGGACCCTTCGGCTGAACTCTTTTCAGCTTGGCAGTCATACCCAGTCCATCCCAGAAGCACCTCTGACCTTCCCAGGTCACTTACTGACCTCCTACCTGCCGGAGCACTTCTGCTCGGAAAAGGGATCGTCCGCCTCTAAAAATCCTTAGCTTTTTTAGCTTGGCTTAGCATCCAGTAGCTCGGGCAATCAGCCCTGAGGCTTTGGGGCCACCTTGTTAACCTTTTTGACTAATAGTCATGTCCGGATCTCCTCATCCCGCACTGCCAAAGTCCTCCAAAACACTTGTTCGGAAGACTCTCTACCCGGCTGAGCTTCTGCTCAGCAGAAGCCTTTAGCCCGGCAGACTGTTAGCTCGGCATTCTTAGCTTGGCACCCCTTGACAGCCCGGCAGCTCTCTACTCAACTGCTCGGCAAAACTTAGAAGAAATGGCTAACTAATCTCTTTAGCTCGGCAACAAGACCCTTCGGTCCATAATACCCCCGAACCAATTTAAGTCAGTGAGTCATAAGCACCACTAGTCGGCCACCATCCTCCGGACAGAAGGCCTTCGGGCAGAAGCTCGGCTAGCTGACCAGTGGAAGTTCGGCCAAAACTGGTCTGGTAGCTCATCTCTGCAGAACAGTAGTGGCTCGGCAGCAAAGCTTAGAATGATATTGAATTACTTTGGCATACTTGAGGTGATTAGAAGTTTAAAGAAGAATCATACCCAAAAAAAGTGAATCTCTATATACCCTTGTTACTCGTACAATTTTATAACATGCTAGACATTTTCAAATGTACGCTTTATGCTAGTAAGCATCTCACCTTATTATGTTCATCTCTCTTGAAAGAAAAATAGCATGTACACCTTTTATAACCATGGATTGGCAAACAGGAAAAGATGTTTTATGATTGAACGACATGAACAGTGACACGGTTGCTCGCCGCCGGGGGGGGCGGGATCTGACACCGGCGAGGAAAGGGGTAATAAGGGATCATGAACCAGGTGGTCATAGTGATATCACACATTGCAATCTAATTGGGGTCGCTCCCTAAACTGACTGGTACCGTGAAGAGCAACATGATAAGATCATGTCGGAAAATTTGAAATAAAATTAAGTATGCAAACAAAAGTAATCTATGCGCTGAAGAACGTTGAGGAGGTCATAGACTTGACTTGACAATCATATACAGTTATAGTTTTGGGCTAGTAAGCCTCCCATTTATTATATTGACAATGAGAAAAAGAGCTTTCATGATAATATTGTTGTCCATAGAAACTTGTAATCTTGGTATATTCTGATTCACTATAGCTTTATGTTTATGCATTTTCTAAAACCCTTTTCAGGTACCAATGAGGATTAGCTTGGAGCACTGTCTTTTATTGTGATTTTGATGTATCTATCTCTATTCTGATGTAGAGTCAGTTTATGGTCCTCCCTTTTGTATCATTTCGGGAATATTTATGAAAATTCTATTATGCACACTGGGTTTTTGTTCAGCGCTTCTGCTATCTTTATGTTATGAAATCCCTAAACTCATTGTTAGTAGGCCTTTGCGAGCTTGCTCATTGGCCGGTCATGGACCCTCTAACTCCTCATCACTATCCTTATAATTATAACTCGAAGTATTCCCTTTGGGAGGGGTGATATGGGTATCATTTTTGGACTTGGGGAACGACCTCATCATGTCTTGGGATACTAAGAGGGAATTACAAATCTCCACTTCCGGATATTCAAGTAAAGCAACCTGCTCGAAGGTAAGGAATTCCTCTTCCAAGGGGTCGGTGGGTTGGGCCAACTCAAAAGATGAGACTTCAAAGTCCACTTCGTATGAAGTGTTAAGGGACATGATGTTGTTGCAACTTTGGAGGAATTATTGCAAATTGTCCTCTAGATGGTTCATGTGCAGTGGTTGGGATTCATAGGTGTCCTCTGGGGAACAATGGACTAGAAATCCCATTGGTGGCTCTGAACAATAAGACTCGGGAGGAGCCATCTCGTTATAGTAGGGATCCTCATTGGTATGGCATCCTTGGAGAAATACTTGCAAGGTATCCTCCAAGATACTCGTGGATGGTGGTTGGCATGGGTAAGGCTACTCTTGGGACATTGCCCCAGGAATTGTTCGGTTGGCTTTGGATAATAGAATTGTTGTAAATCCATTGCATCGTGGAAAGTGGGTGGTGGTGGTTCTTGGTAAGACTCACATTCCCTATAATAATAAGAGTGGTCATGCCACTCTTGGCAAGGTTGTTTTGGGAATAGAGGAGATGATTCCCCCACGAGGATTGATCCATAACTCCCCCTTGGTTTGAATAATGATACATGATAGGCTCATTGGGAGTCATGCCTTGATAGCATATGGGGGTGGAGGCGCTTGAAAGGTCTCATATTCCCAATAAGAAGTTGGGTGGTCATATCACCCTTGATATGAAGGTTCATGGAATGGAGGATTCAAGGCCCCCCGAACAAGTTGTGCTATGGCTTACCAGGGGTTTGAATGATTGTTCATGGGATAATTGTCAGAAGGCATGGTTGGTCAATGTATTTTTTGTTGGTTTTTGGTTTTATGAAATCAAAAAACAAAAGGAAACAAAACAAAGGTTATATATATAGCTGAGCAAAAGAAATCCTTTAAACTAGCAAAAACTTAATTTTAACTACAAATCTCCAGCAACGGTGCCAAAATTTGGCCGGTCCCCAAACGTGTTGTCACTCGCGGGATGCAAATACAAAGGAGGAAAAAAATGGAGGTAGATAGAGAAGCTTTACATGTCCTTCTAACCCTAAAACATAACAAAAACTATACAAACGTATTACGTAAGAGTATATACACTCCCCCTCATTTAAAATTACAGCAATGCCATTAATGATGTCGAATCTGTAGAAAATACTCATGAGGGACCAGTCCCCATAGGGTCGGGAGACGGTACCTCTTCAATAATTTTCCCTCTAGAAAAGAGGGATTGGTCCCTATAGGGGTCGAAGACTGGTCCCCTCCCTCGGGATGCTTCCTCCTTGTTTATTTTCTTGCTCTTTGGCCTTCCAGGTACTTCCACATAGCTCGGAACGACTCGGGGACTTCCGGACTCGTCTAGGGATTGCTAAATAACCTGAAAATATACAAAAACTAGAAAACAAGATAAACATAAATATAAACTAAATATAAATAATTAAATAAAAATCTATAACAAGAAAGGAATCTATAGACACACTAAAGCTAAAAATTTGTATGTCTATCAAAGAACTTTCCTTAATTTCATTAAGGACAATTTGTTGGACTCACTTGAATTCATCAAGTGGAGGGAAATTGTAATTTAACTAAAAGTTGAATGGAAAGAACAAATGAAAGAAAATGATTTCTCTAGTTTCACAGTTTATGGACCCTCATGTATGCATCATATTTTATGTAGCCCGACACTCACTCACAACAATCATATAAATCTTAGTGTTTGGATTTTTCTACTGGGCTTTGCATAACCCTCTATTTTTATGTGTTGAGTCTCAGTCTTGAATTGGAATCGGATGTTCCAAGGTCTTGGCTAGCGTTGGAGCATGTCATCATTATGGTAGCTTGATAGGTTGTTTTCCTATAATTTTGATGTACTTTCTCTCTTTCAGTTCCCGTATGTTTGTTTGTAAAAGTTTTGTAAACTTAAACTCATATTATTGTATGTGGATGTGTCCTTGTGTATTTTCCATTTAGAATGTATCTATTGAGAAATAAATATGGGTGGTAGTTATCTTCTCTTTTATGATTTCATTTTGATTTCAAAAAATGGTTTAAAAATCCAGGATGTTACAATTGGTATCAGAGATTTAGATTCGAAAACTTAGGCCTTTGCAGAGACACGTA
The DNA here is from genome assembly GCA_002855965.1 of Monotropa hypopitys. Taxonomy (NCBI): domain Eukaryota; kingdom Viridiplantae; phylum Streptophyta; class Magnoliopsida; order Ericales; family Ericaceae; genus Monotropa; species Monotropa hypopitys. Next base: position 8,250 of record NMUG010000582.1, on the reverse strand, counting down.
GTCTCAATGTGTGCATTGCATTGCATATCATGTTGTGTGTTTTAGAGTGCTTTTAGGCATTGTATGAGGTGTAAAAAACTTCATGTTTTGAATGGTCTAATGAGTGATCTTTGGAAACCCTCCCTTGCTGATTGATTGAATAAGGATATTGATCCTTTGTTGATTCCTATAGAGTTGATCTTGTCATCATTTGCTTTGAGTCTTGATTCCATTTCTATTGTCATTGTTTGATCCTTGCCTCGGTTGTAGGAAATGGATTTTGTTTGTGATCGGATGATTAGACATCCTTTCTTGCCCTCTCATTTGAGAATGTAAGTCCTTCATAATACCTTGTAGTTGATTTCTGTATCTTATCCCCTAGATTCGAGAAACCATCTTATTTGTGCTCTTAAAATCTGTCCTCTCTTCTTTCTAATGTACCATAATATCTAAATACTGATCCATATCAGTCATAGGAGCTTGAGCCTCTATCGGTGTAGCCTCTCTATCTTTTGGATGAACTGAACTTATAGAAGCCTCTTCCTTATGTGGAATAACATGTTCCGGTTCCATGTCTTGTTTTTATTTCCAAACAACAAAAACAATCACGATATACAATTTATTTGTTAGCGGGTTAGAAATTTTATAACTCCCAACTCACCGCTAGACTTAACTTCCTATGTTCACTACCATGGCCAACTCACACCACCTTGCTTATTCATAGACTATATAGAAACTCTAACTCTGATACTAATTAGTCCCTTGTTTTGTAGTTTCAAGGGCTAATCTACTTCCCGTTCATGGTATCCTTATACGATTTACTTGTGATTTTTAGATTAAATACTATTTGGGTAGATTTGATTCCTTACAGGTATTTTGGGCTTTGAACGGAAAATAAGAGACTTATTTTGCTCCATGAGTATTGTAAATCATGTCATGGATATTATACTGCATAGTGGAAGTGTGAAAGAGGTGCCAGAGGAGACGAAACACACGAGGACACAAGCCTAGACACAGCCCAGTAGCAGTTCCAGAAACTTACCTACGGGTACCGGTCTCCCATAAGTACGGGGACCAGTCCCTTTACTACAATATGCCCGTCAAAAAGGGGGTACCAGTCTCCCGACCCTACGGGGACCGATCCCTTGTGATCAGTGAGCAAAGATAGTTGCGGATACGGATCTCCCAGGTGTACGGGGACCAGTCCATCTTTTCTAGAATGGGCATTTTCCAGTAGGGCACCGGTCTCCAAAGTGTGCAGGGACCGATCCCTTAATTCCAGTACATCGTCTAAGCCAGCGGGTATCGGTCTCCCAGGCTTACCTTGGGTTGTTTTAGGGACCTATTTAAACGAGGCTCTGACTCGTGGATTCCCTAGCTTACATTTTCTAATTTATTTTGTGTTTTGCAAGGGGGTAGTTAGGTTGTTCTCTCTTCTCTCTCTACCTCCATCTCCATCAATGCTCATGAAGAGTTAGCATTTATTTGTTTTCCTGAACTTCTCCTTCATTAAAGTTGTTGGCAAGCATCTTTTCTCTATTTATTTCAAGTTTATTCCAATGCTTGTGTGTTTACTTTTCATAGCTTCATTTTTACTATGCTTTTTGGGATAAATATGAGTGAGTAGTGGCATAGGGGAAGTCGTAGGGTAGGATTACTTCATGACTTAGGATGTTTTGCATGTCTTCCCTTTTCTAGGCTAGGGGTATGCCCCTCAAGGAAGTAGCTCTTATTTTAGGTCAAAATATGGGTGTGTTAACCTCTTTGATCATGTGTAGACAAGAATACTTGGCACCCATGATGTCTGGATCTATGGCCCTCTATGTGTTTGATAGAATGTCTACGAGTAGCTACTTCATTGTTCAAGACTTAACTTGTGACACCCAGGATGAATCTTGAGCCCACAAGAAGGACATAATGGTTCTAGGTGGGTGAGATTCTGATGGGTGGTCATGGGTCCCACATCGCTTGGTGGATGTAAGTTGTGTGTGCTATAAATAATAGATTATGAACTTACCTTGCACAAGACCTTTTAAAGTCGTGTGGGCGTCAAAGACCATTGGAACATCCCAGTTAAGCGTGCTTGTCTTGGATTAGTCTAAGGATGTATGACCCCTTGGGAAGTCCACTAGGACTTAGTGGCTAAAGCGGACAATATTGTGCAGGGAGGGGGTGGGTCATTACATAACTCCTAGCCAATTTCGTTTTCATTGACTTATCTTTCGAACAAGGGCCTTGACTTGGCCTTAGTTTGCATAAAACTTGAAGGCATGTAAACCTCCTAGGTCTAAGGTAAGCTAACCCTCATGACTTCATCCTCCATATATCTAGTAAACTTTCTTAACTTAGTTTAGACTTACCTTAACCAGATCCCCCCAAAATCAAAGGTGGGCGTTCATAAAGCCACAACACTCAAGTAATTGTTTACCGACCCAAACTACCAACGTTCCCTCTGGATACGATCTCGTACTTACCGGGTATTATGCTTGCAATGGCATAGCCCTACGCTTGGGGCACAGTTGTTAGTGAACCATAGTTTACGTGAGCAAGCATTTTTGGAACCACCACATAAAAAATGAGAAGCAAGTTGATAACGAGGGCCCTGTCTATTGATTTGCCATCTACTTTTGTATATCGCCTATTATCAAGCATATCAATATTGCAACCCTTAGCCCGATACACTTCCCTTACCTTATGTTATAACTGTAGAAAATACCTATTTGATCTTTAGGGTAACAATCATTTGTAGTATGTAGATTGAGAAAAACAAGTTCCCTTTGCTTAGCATTTCTAGTCATGAGATCACTATCCACTTATATAGAGCTTCTATTTTGTGTCACAATGTGCAAAACATTTTGGTTTCTATTATACATATCTTCTAGCCACACATACGAGAGTTAGAGTATGCACCTTTGTTTCAAGAGTCTTATTTATTGAGTGCATGACATAGTGAGAATTGAAGTCGAGACTCGGTCCGGAGAGACTTTTCGGTTGTTGTCTCACTTGCGACGAAAGGTCTTGCTCACATACACATTCTTAATGCCATGACTTTTTCTTACTTTTTGATAGTATTTTGAACTTTGTTTGCCCGCATTTCTTTTTAAGGATTCATATTTCTTTCTTATGTTTTGAGTTTTGTCTCGCATGTTTTCGATGCCATGCAGAACTAGTTTGCTACATTTTGTTGGTGATCATTACTAAAAACCCTCATGAGACCTTACTCGTCCTATCGGGGCTGCCCATGAGTTCAAAGGACCTATCCCTTCATTTTCCTTAGTTAGTTATTTGTAGGATCGAGTCTTAGTGTAAGTTTGATCGGGACTAGCCAACGATAAGTTGAGGGGTGTCATAAACATGCAATTTTTTGTAGTTTAAGTGTGTCTATAGCTTCCTTTCTTATTATAGTTTGCCATTTATTTATTTATATTTAGTTCACATTTATTTTTATCTTGTTTTTTAGTATTTGTATGTTTTTAGGTTATTTGGTGATCCCCGAATGCATCCAGAAGTCCCCCAAGACCTCCTGAGCTATGGGGAAGCACCCGGAATGCCAAGGAGCAAGTAAACAAGCAAAATCATCCATCCTAATGGAGGGGACCGGTCTCCCACCCCTATGGGGACCGGTCCCTCTTTCCCAAAGGGAAAATTGTTGAAGAGGTACCAGTCTCCCGACCTTACGGGGATCGGTCCCTCATGGGTATTTTCTGTAGATTCGACCTCATTAATGGAATTTTCGTAATTTTAATTGAGGGGAGTATATATATACTCTTATGTAATATGTTTTTGTAGAGTCTTTTGTTATGTTTTAGGGTTATGAGGGGGTGGAGAGCTTCTCTCTCTACCTCTATTTTCTTCCTCCTTCTCACTAGTTTCTAGGTGCATTCATAGGGATAATCCATTTTTTTTTCGTTTTTTAAATTTTTTTGTACAATTTTTGAAAACACAAAAAAAAACTGCAACTAACAAAAGAAACAAAATTCCATTAAGGAAACCGTTTGACTTTCCCCGGCAACGGCGCCAAAATTTGATCGCTGTCCTGCGCGAGTCAAAAAATACAATTTATAGCCGAGAATTAACACTACAATATAGTAGCGGTAAGTCAGGGGTCGATCACGGGGAAAGTGAATGGTGTCTATCATCGAATCGAGTTTCCTAAGTTAGTTTGGAAAGAGAGTTGGTTTTGGTTTTTTGATTGTAAAAGGAAAATACAAATAAACTAAAAATACAAACTGACGGAAAATGGGGTTAGGGGTTATCAAATCCATTTGGTCTCTCTACTCGTTGATTACAATGCGTGCAAGGGGTATTTTGCATGAACCATCCATGGTATGTGTCACGCATAGGGGATGTCGACAAGGGGATACTTGCTAATCGTTAGATAGCATGGGTTATCGCCACTCGGCACGGTTCGTCTCAGTGGTCAAAGCTAACGGCACGGACCGTCTCTCGGTACGTACCCCATCTTACCCATCCGACTATCAATCAATGAATGCAATAACAGTAAAATGTCAATGAATCGCCGAGTAGCATAAGCTATCACCGCATAGCACGACCTGTCACACAGGTACAACCCATCACAATGGCACGCATTGTCCGACGGCACGACTCGTCTTACAATGAATAGCCTATCTCTTACAAGCTTACGGGACCAATCACGCACAAATACATAGACTACGATTATCTAGCGGCGAGTAATCGAATGCAATCGAAAGAATTAAATGTCTATTGAAATAGACCCATCTAATCTATGTGATAACCAAATACAAATCAAGTAAAAACAAATACATATACAATGAATGTGAGAGATACAAACTTCAATGATACACCCTAACCTCGTGCTTAGCTTACCCTTGCCATGGCGGCCGATGGAGAGGAGGAAGAAGATGAGATTCGATGTGGGTCTATAGCCCCTTCTCTAGGGTTTCCCCCTCTACAATGGAGGGAGGCTAAGAGAGAATGGAGAGAGATGAGAGAAATGAGGGTTATGAAAGGTTATGTGTGGTTAGGGCTCCCAAAATCGGGCTCCCCTTATATGTTTCCAACCAAAAATAGAACTAAAAGGACAAAAATTCCCCCAAGTTAAACAGCAGAAATCTACAGATTTTTGCGTTCTAGGCCGAGGGACCGGTCCCCCGACATGTTAGAGACCGGTACCCATTGTATTTTATTTTTCTCAAAAACCTACTGCTCAACCAAGAGACCGGTCCCCTGACATGTCGGGGACCGGTACCCGGACCTTGGGTCATCCTTTTGCCACGATCTTTTGCATCTCCTCGATAGCTTTCCAATGCCATATTACAATTGGTAATCGGAGCTACACAGGAGAAGTTATGCTCGTTTTACCGACGAAGTGGCATGGCCATAGCTTTGTTCTTCCGGTAATTGGATGTCATCTTCCGCTCATCCTTGACTCTTATCTTGGGGCTTCCTTGGCATGTCCGGGTGTGTCTAAGTGTGTCAAATACTTTATATGTGCCCTCGGATTTCAATTGGTCCTTATTAGATGGTTTCTTGATTAATCGCCGGAAAATCAACTGAAGCTGCATATCTCACAAAATATATTAAATATAAAGTTTGGAACTATCAAAATGTATGTCTAAGGACTAGAAATAGGTATGTTACCGTACCTATCAACATCCTAGGCATTCGATAAAATGTTTAAGAGAACCGAATTATAGCTCTCGCGCCGTCTGCTTGTTGCTAACTGTTGCTCTTACCAAGCGTAGGAATAGAATGTCTCAGTAGGAGAATAAATCTTGGTAAGTCCAAAGTCGAATCCATAGGGACTGAAGATTAGTTTGACTTTTAAAAGTTTCAAAGTGCAAAAGATTTAAAATGGAAAAATTGTTTTGGTTTGAAGGATGATTATAAAACTAACTAAATTGACTGAATGAAATAATAATGAAATGAAGGTTGGATTCTTAGGTTTCAACTTTTTCATTCCCATGAGTTGATGATTTTTTTCCCTGAATACACATCTATAGATGAAGGGTACTAGCCATAACCTATAAACGGAATATATAGCGGTGAAAATAGTGTTTGACTCATCTCCAACCTCAAGGGTACTAGCCAGGAGTTGTTGACGGAAGGTATACATAGTTGTAATACCCGTCTCGTCTAATCATAAAATTTTAATATTTTTTAATAAATATTAGAGGTGAGATTAAAGAATATGATTTTTCCATTGGAATTTTAGAGTGAAAGGAATTTTAAAAGGGCGATTTAATAGTTAAAAATAAAGTTTAATGATAATTAGTTTAAGTGATTGGAAACACCTAAGGGTAATTAGGTGGTGTAGTGGAAGGGTAAGAGAGTTATTTGCCTCTAAAATCTGTGTTATTTCACAATACAACCAAGAGAGGGGGTGAATTGGTCAAATAAAAAAGTATACCAACTTTTTAAAACCATTTAAATTCTTCTTTAGTAATAAAAATTGTGACTAATCAATAAATTCAAATTAATATCTTTGTTATTCAATATTGAATCTTGTTAAAGCACCACCTCAACTCCTTTCGTTACACCTCAGGTTCTTGGGGTTCTAATCCCAAGAGGTCGAGGTTTCTGGTTTTGCGATGGTTCTAATAACAAGATTAATAAAATAATCTAGTGATATTATTTTGAATAAAAAGTTTGAAACAAAAGAAATAAATAATCGCAGCCACAAAAGTAAAAGAGAGAGAGAGAGAGAGAGATACACAAATATATAGTGGTTCAATAGGGGTGTGTCTCTCCCCTACCTACGTCCACTCTATCACCAATTAGTGATAGTTCCACTAGTCGTTAGGCTTGTCACAATGGGTGACTACCTTAGCGGTTACAAGTGTTGAGAACCTTCGAGGGTGGTCTCCAACTATTACAACAAATTTGAGACTTCTACACAAAGGTAGTCTCCAACCTAACCCAAGGAGTAACCTTGTATCAATGTAAAAGTAGACAAGGATAATCTTGTAAGAGTAGGATAACACCTCCTTTACAAGATAAGATTATTCTTCTATGAGAGAGATGAAAGTTAAATAGCCTATACAATAATTCTCTCTCTAATAAAAATCAAAAACTCTACTGTAAGTAAACTGAAATTTCAGAGCTTGAAGTTGAAGAGTTTTGAGAGAATAAGGCTTGAGAGAATGAAAGTTGAAAGAGAGTTGTAAACTTTTCTTCTTAATTCTTCAATCTTCTTATATAGACTTTTATTGAATATGTACGTTGGATTGAAATCTGGACCAGAACAATATTCATATTCCAGAATGATCTTGGAGCTTGCCAAATTTGAAAATCAAATTTAAAATTCAAAGAGGAATTCTGGCCAGAATTCCGGTGCCAACTCCGGTTCCAGATTCGATTTGGTCGCTCCCTTTTGAACATGCCTTAGATACCTGTATAAGCTTTCAAAATATAACAGGATACGTTTGATACAAATCAATTAGAATGAATATGTATCCATAATGAAATAAGGGATTAAAAATCATATTCTTAAATTGGTAACCTCAATATTCATTCCCTTAAATCTTATACATATCAAATCTGAATTTAAATTGCACCAATGAGGATTAAACACATATATATTCAGAATGCAATTCAAATAAATTGTGATTGTAATTAATTATAAAAGAATAACATTAAATCACATTTTGTAAATCACTTTAATTTTGTGATTTAATTTGTGCAACAATTTTGACTAGTGTCTAATACTTAATCATATTAACATTTTGAAAGTTACAGCGGAAGAATGAACTAACCTAGAGGGGGTGAATTGGTTAGTTATTAAAAATTTTAATCCTTTTTAGCAATTTAAAATATTCAATTAATTATTGAATTGAAGTGAAAGCACCAATCGCACAGAAGGAGGTAAAGAGCCACTGAAGAGACACAGAGATATAAGTGGAAAAAGATATAGGGAAGAAAACCCTATACCAAAAAACCACTGACCCTATACTATTATTTTATTTGCAATAACCAAATAGAGTTTACAAGTACAGTAAATAGGCGAATCCCACTGAAACCCTAAATCTACTACCTGTAATGAAGCGGGTTCACGATAAATACCGCTATAACAGTGCAAAAAGTCATAACTTTGAGAAGATTCAGTTCCCCCTGAACTCCCTAAACTGGTCTATTGCAATTCACGAGCGACACACTCGTTCTCCGAAACACTTCCCGTGCAATGTGTAGTGAAATGATGAACACACTCAAATGCCTAAAACAATCAAATCAAGAACAAGTCTTGAATTGATAAACTAAGAAAATCGGTGAAGATTTTCGCAAAAGAATTAA
>NMUG010000581.1:0-21423 GCA_002855965.1 Monotropa hypopitys | reverse complement strand
ATCGGGTACCAGTTTGGGATAAGAAGATTGATTAATTTCGAGGGAAAGAGAAGATGATTTCAAGCAAATTTGGGGTTGTGATTTGAGATAGTGGCAAAAAAAGTAGCATGAATTCAAAGAATTTGGGATTCTTCGGTCCAAGTATTTTAATTTCGAGGACGAAATTTTCTAAGTGGGGGAGAATTGTAACACCCGTCTTAGAAAATTCATGTGTTATTTTAATTAAGCAAGCTTAATGCTTTAATAGCATGCTTGAATTTTATGTTCTTGAGAGAATATTTGATTAAACTTTAAATCAAATTGATAATGATTAAAGAGTTAGAGGAGTTAAATAAAATATTGAAGAGTTTAAATGATAAAACTTGGCCTTAAAGAGAGGTTTGAGAAGTTAAAATATTTCTAAGGGTGCTAAAAATACAAGTCTCTGGTTGTGGGCCCAGATTTGTGCTATATTTCAATATATATTGGGTTTGAATATGCTGTATTTCGATATAAAAAGTTTCTGTCAAAACTCCATATGTAATACATATCGATATATGGAAGATAAGGAGTGGTTATATTTCGATATAAGAACACCCTATACAAACCTTATATAAGTTGTATTTCGATATACTGATTGCCGTGTAACTTCATTATATCGAAATGAATGTTGAACTGTAACTTGCATATATCAAAATAGGGGGAAACAATTGGAAGTTATATTTCGAAATGTTGTAATTCTATTGCAAATCACTAAAGATGTATTTTCAAATAGGGGCTTGGTCAGATGTTTATATATCGAAATACGTATATGAACAAGTGTCGAGTTAAAATGAATCGGTGGTTTTGTTTGTATATGGAATTAATGTAAGAAAGAGGTGTCAAAGCCTAGAATGTTTAGTAAACTCAGAGGAGTTGTTTTACTCTGAGTATCTCAAACGAGAGACGAAAATACACAAAGAGAGGTAGAGAGATAATCGAATTCGTGAAGTGGGTTTTGAAGAAATTGATCGAAACAAAGTTCGTAAAATTGTTGAATCAAGTAAGCGAAGTGTATCTAAGTTGTTTATGTTAAGTATGTTGTTAAATTCATGAAAATTCATGTCTTAAGGATGTATAAGCATAAATCAAGTTGTTTTGCGTAGAAAAGAGGGTTTGTAAAGGATTCGATTGAACCTTTAATGTTAATGAATGGATTCACTTATGTTTAGAGGTGATTTAAATAAATTAAATTCATGAGTTGAACTTATATCCTTGTTGTATGAGATTAAGATTGGCAACTGAAAAAGCTATTTTGTGTAAATTGGATATTAAAGAAGAAAGTGAATAGTAATTTTACGTTGTGGTTCATTGTTTGAATTTAGTGTATATCAATATAAGGCATTGTGTATTTTGAAATGGGATTAAACTGTATTCACGTATGTTTGTCCAATGAAGTGTATATCGAAATATGGGTTTTTATATATCGAAATACAAATTGAACATATCAAAATGAAGAGGGTTCATTTGTATATCGAAATAAGGGTGGCAGATTTGTATATCGATTGAATGCTTGAGAACTGTATATTGATATAGAGGAAAATACATATCGAAATGCCAAGTGCTGTGGTAGTGAAAAATGAGAGAAAAATGATAAAATAAATTAAAAAGAAAATAAAATAAAATGGAAAATAAAGGGAAATAAAGTGAGAATTGAATTATATCATTATAACAAAGATGTTATATCCTGAAATGAGATGTTGCGAGATGTTTTAATGCATTTGATTAATTTCTTTATGCATTTATATATTGTTCAAGCCTTGTATTTTGAATCGGGTATTAGTGATTCTAGCTTGGACAGGTAGAAGACTTATGAGATTGAGCTCACTAGGGGATATGAGGCCAGTCGGCAATGGGTAAATCAATAAAATACCAATGTGAGTATGTTTGTATACATAGCGATTTAATACAATATGTGAAATGCATGTATAATGTGGATGTAAGAGGGCAGACGTGCCGGAGTACCTTTTAAGGTTGGCTCCCAATAATATCATATATTTATGAGAATGCATAGCGATTTGTATTTGTTTTAGATTTCGGTGTATCTTACATACTCTGTGTTGGCCACTTGGTAAACACAGGTTTTGGAGGAGATGAGTTGTGTTGTCCACTACTGGTTCAGGAGTTTGACACTTGGAAGACATGGATAGGTTCACTTGTGACGTGGTGTAGTACATTTCTTTATGTACGTAGATCGGGACCATATGTAGTTGCTTTTCTTTTATGTCAAGAGCATGTTGTAATAAAGAGAATTAAAATTGTTAGTTTTATTTCCGTTGTAGTAGTTTATTTCTGTCAATAAACTATTTGATGTTTATTTCTTATTATTTGTAAAAATCTGGTTAAGCATGTTGTTGTTGAGATTATAGAGCGGTTAACACACAAATGATGTTAGATTTGAGTTAAACATGGTTGTAGGTCGCAGACCCGCCTGGTTATGTTCTGTTTTAGTTGAGTAATCGTGGTAGGGTGTGACAGTTATACTACCCCCATTATGCACAATGTCATGGATGGAGCGACCATCCATGGAATGTCATCATAAGCCCATTCCCGTAAAGAGAGTTCCCCAATTATTTGGGAGGGTCCCTCTACCCTTTAATTTCATTGCCATTCAACTCCATTGTATTGGAGATTCATAAGTTATGGATTCAAGATTGAGCCCGAGTTGTCCTCGTGGGACACATCCTCAATATTTGTTGTTCACTGGGTATGTTAAATAAATTTTGATAACCAATTGAATCACAACTCAACCTTGACGAATTCAAGGGAGACCAATAATTCTTCCAATGCCTACCACCTTGACGACATCAAGGGAGGCCAACCAATTTCCACTACATTTAGGAACTATTCCCACTTATCAAGACTTCACTCCTAGACTTTCGAACCAAGTCTAGACATCCAAAGCACGGAGGGAAAGACTGTGAGACCCCGGTCCTAGGAAATATTAAATAGAATATTTAAATTGTGAAAATATAAATTTTGGGAGTTTCAAAAAGATTTATTAGGATTTTATTTAAGTGAATATGAATTTTTGAGGATTTTATTAGACTCGGAATAGACTTGAGGGTATAAATATAGAGAAGAATTAAACAGGGGTCTAAGTGAAAGAAAGAGAGAATTTGGGGAGCAAAACCTAAGGTCTGCCGAACAGTAGGAGTCCGGCTGAGCAATTTCCGAGCTCAGTAGGGATCCGACATAGAGGTCCGGCCACGTGGAGGTCCGGCCAGGTCAGCTCGGACGTGGCAGTGCGGCCATGTGGGCAGTCCATCTGGACAGCCACTCTATCGAATGAGACAAGAGTTTTAAGTGGGCTAACATCACCGTGCACTTCGGTAGAAGAGACAAGGCTGTGCAGTTGAGTGGGCTGAGGTCATCTGGCTAGTAGCCAAGACTGGGCGGCCGGTAGGGCCTACCTTGGGTGAGTGGCGCCATTCAGATGTCTACCATGAATCCGGATCAATATTCCCTTCTCAAACCTATAAATACTAAGCTATTTCACTTTGTTTTTGGTACAATTCCAACTTGAGAACACCCAGACTCTCTGTTTCTCTCTCTAGAAAGTTGTCCGAAGTATTCAGTTCGGCAGAGCTCTGGACTCTTATTCCAGGAGCTCGGCAGCACATATTTCATGCTCAAAGTGCTCAGCAAATCATCTGCCGTGCATCCACACCTCAAATTGTTGTTCGACAAGTCTTGGACGTACAACCAATCTCTTGAGAAGCATTGTTTGAGCTCCAGTCAGATTTTATTTAGCTTGGCAAATCATACTCAGACTTCCAGACGACCAGTTTCACTTCGGCAAAGATTCCTTTCAGCTCAGCAACACCTTGTTTGTTTCAGAATCTATTCGGCAATACATCTTAAGCTATGATCATCTAACCTTCGACAAATTATGCTTCGGCCAAAGGTATAAATGTTTCTTTGATTCATTTTATGTTCGGCAAAGGCCCTAGGATACTAAGTTATAGCTCGGCAGACTTAAATCCAAGTCTAGCCTTAATAATTTCAGCTCGACAGACTCATTCGGAGTCTTCCCGTATACTATTGTTGTCACTCACATCCGCGACTGTTTAGCTCGGCAGAGTTGTCCTTGGCCAAGATATTTAAACCGTTATTCCTGCTCGACAAAGCTAGTATTCGGCTAAGCTTGTGACCAGATCATTATTTTAGTTCGGCCAAGTCATTTATTAGTCCGGCCGCACTCCCTTATACATGTTGATTGATTGGCCATCATTCGGTCCGAAGCAAGTTATGCTCGGCAGAAGTCAGCCGTTCTTTGACTTCATCAGCTCGACAACAACTCTGGTTGTTCGGGCAATTGGCCCATGACCTTTTAAACAGTCCTCCGGTCATTTTCGACCTATAACCAACTTGAAATCAAACTTCAAGGTCTGTATATTTAACTCTGATCAAGATGATGTCCGGACTGTAGCATGGCAGCTCGACAACTAGCCAGTTGGCTGTGTCTTAGCTCGGCAGAACAGTAGTTGGTAGACCTAAGTCCCCAGTAGCTTATTTTTGGGTAGAACATTGAATTTATGTTCGGTTAAGACTTTGGCTAGATCAGAACATTCGATTAAGCTTAGTTTAGTCTTTCTTCCAAGCTCAGCAGCTCGGCAAGAGTCATCTGGTCAGTGACAAACTACTCTCCTTAAAGAAATTTCGTCCTCGAAATTTACATAGAGACGGGAGAGGATGAAAACCAAAACCAAATGCGACCAACAATACCAAAAACATCACACCCTCTCAAAACTTAAACCAAAACTCGAAACTCGTTTCCATCAACGATCACACAAGAGTCGGCTTACAAAAGACATGACAAGATTTTTCAACAAGGATGTTAGGATTCAAAACGGATTCAAGGACACTCGGTGGACACACGATCAAACTCAAATACGCTTGTGCACCAACACCCCACAAATCATTTACCAATATATAGGATAAAAAATATTGTACGGGTATGTTTTACAATTTACATACCAACGAATATGCTACAAGCACGTCGGTATGGCAAGGACACGTCGATATGCCAATACGCCATTACGCCACCTTCCAACAAAAGCTCACAACCAACCATGCAAGTATGCATTACAACACACCAACACACACAGACACACAACATCCTGATGTGATAACCATATGACCTTGATAATTTGTTATGAGATGCACCGACCGGTAGCTCTTATCAAACCAATTCATACATGTCAAACATATATCACATGGTCAAAGGAAGATACTTACACATGCCAAAATGTATATGTGCTAGCCCAAACAACACGACAAAGTATCATACTCACACCAAGTCTAAACAACTTGCATTCACATCCAAATTTCCCACAACCAATCGAATATGTACGCTTCTCGCCCACAATCTTCTTGCCTATTATCGAAACAACGTTTGGCATATGAATATGCGATGAATGAAACGGTAAGGGAAACCAAAATTATAAAGCTTTCTAGAATTTAACCACAGTTGAGGGATGCACCACCTGTGTCAAGGATACAGCTACGAATGACAACCCACAAAGGAAATGGAAATGCTTCCCACCATGGCCACATCAATTGGAGTCACATCCACAAAAGAGATATAAGACAGTCCACAATAAAATCTTGGGACCAAACAAGACCTCCCAAGAGATCCACCATGTCCCATAATACAATCCAAATGAAACCTAAAAGAAAAGGTGACAAGTTTCAAACGAAATTCAATAACCATAAGTGGACACACCACTCATATCCCCGACATGATTGCAAGACATGGTTAATTAGGAAGAAGGAGGCAAAAGAATATTTCCAATAAGGATTATATCGATCGAGGCCAACATCAAGCGATGGGGAGATCATAATACCACTACAAGTCACTTTATTAAAAGATTGAAATGAAGCAACATATCACATGGATGATTCACAACTTGAAACATAATTAGAATGAGATACTACAAAGAACTTAAGAAATTCTACGATAAGTATCAAACGAGACCCAACTCAAGAAATACCGCCAAGGAGTTAGCAAGCTCCACAATATGCATCAAACAAGATGCAACTCAATCAAATATTATCAAGGAGTCATAAGTTCTTCAACGGCTCAAGGGTAAGGTACAACAAGCAATAACCACAAGGAGAATTTCAGTTCAATGCCAAGGAAAGTCAATAAGAGGATCACTGTATTATGATTCTACTACCTCGCAATAAATGATCGAATAAAGGAATGCAAACTAAATTTAACCTTCTATGCTTATAATCCTCCGAGCTAATCAACTCGGGTGCAAGATGGAGCAAGATTTATAAGTTGAGGTAGATTGGGAAACAATCATGTCACCTATGGTCAACTTCTAGAATGGTAACTTCAACTTCGCACGGAAAAGAATTTGGAAAACGATGGTCACCAAAGGTGGTTTCGAACTCTTCCTAAGAGATGCCCTCCAAAGTAGTAGCAATGGAAGATGGCCCACTCTGCATCGAGACTCTTCAGACATTTCTTCTTGCTGTCGTAGCCACACTCCACTATACGATGGCTCTTCCAAAAGTCGACACGCAATATAGGACACTATAATGCCATCACTAACGATTATAGAAGGGATAGAAGGTCTTACGGATCCCAAGGAGCAAAAGGTCAGCCTCAATTGGATCACCTAACGAGGAAAATTATGGAGATGATCACGACATGCACACACAAATTCATTAATCGACGACGCCTTCAGACACACAGCAAGTCTAGGGACAATGAACGGTCATCGAATATAGAACTCCAAATGGTCAACTTGACCACGTCTTCCGTAAGAGGAAGCATTCAACAAAGAGTAAATGCATCCTAAATTGCAATTCAACCTAATAGCCAAAACAGGACGGCCTCAAAATGCCAACCTAGACCCATAATCAACCAAACTAAACTTATCTTATGAATGATTATTATCAAGGGATCATAACCCTTAAGGAATATGCTATGAAGTCTTGGCAACACATCAAGATTTTCCATAAGAATAAGGGAAAACATAAACACAAATGGACTGAGATGCCTAATTACCAATGAACACAAGAATCCATACCTTAAAATGAGAAGATGACTAAACCATCGAGACTAGAAGGATTTCAAAAGGGATACGCAACACCAAACCATGACCATGGTCACAAGAGTCCTAACACATCATGCCATCAAGGCCAAGGTTCCACCTCCCAAACACAGGGGCAAGGAACAATCGCACAAGAATCTTGATTACCTCCAAGGACTTCCATTCCACTATAGACCACGATTCGACTCTATCGACACAGAGGAGCCTAACAACAGACAAGATTGATAGAAAATGCATGGTTCCAAGGTATTTAAACCGGAAGCTTTGATACCAATTGTAACACCTCGAAAATTTGAAATCATTTTTTAAGATAAGTATAA
This sequence comes from Monotropa hypopitys, assembly GCA_002855965.1. Lineage (NCBI taxonomy): Eukaryota > Viridiplantae > Streptophyta > Magnoliopsida > Ericales > Ericaceae > Monotropa > Monotropa hypopitys. Next base: position 14,015 of record NMUG010000581.1, on the reverse strand, counting down.
AATGGATAATAAGGATAGGAGGAAAATCACTACCCATGTTATCAAATCCACGAGGTATCCAATAAGTAAAATAATCAATTAAATAATACAATGATACATGAGAGTACAAAGAAGTGGAAGAATAAAAGTATAGCAACTAACTACAACATCTACAAAGAGAAGCAGAACAAAGGTATAACAACTAACTACAAAGGGAAGCAGAACTAAAACTGTAAAGGAAAGACAACCTCAAAGGATGTCCAACCGCTACTCCAGAAACTCCAATCTACAAGCCCTTCTAAACTTGCAATACAAACTGAAGAAGGGAAAGGGAAGAGGGTATGAGCATTTCACGCGCTCAGTAGGAAACCACTAACTACTATCAAGCATGCACAAGGTGTGTGTGTGTGTGTGTCCAAGTGTACCCATACAAAGCGGGAAAAGATAGTAAAAGAACCCAAGTCCTAAAGTCCGACAACATGTCCTCACAGACACAATAGACCCAAACTGGCAATCGACAAGGAGTAAAGACTCAAGCCTTCACTACTAAGGAGACACTATAAGAATCTCCATACTCCAACTAACTTGGTCTATCACCCAAACACCAGCCCAACATCTCCTACTAGGACAAGACAACCATAAGGGCTCCCTGGAAAGGCCCAAGGAACTACAACACCAAGACTATACCTCTCAACTCAATCCAAAATCCTCTTCCACCCATAGAGATTGTTATAGATTGGGTCCACACGAACTTTTGAGATATTTGAATGATTTAGGTAAGTTTTCCAATTTCTCAACCTTGACGAGAACAAGGGAGCCATACACATTCACCTTGACAAAAAAGTGATACTTAATATTTCTTTCATTGTTATTCCGCATATTCCCAACTTGTCAAAACAAGAGGGTCATATGACTCAACCTCGTCAAAACGAGGGAGTAATCATATTGCATGAATTGAGTGGGTACGGGATAGTGGCTCATCAACACACCATTCTTTCCCTTCCATCATTCTCCGCCTCGTCGGGAGGGCTACCCTACCACCATTGTGTACAATGTCGTGGATGGAGCGACCATCCAATGAATATCATCATAAGCCCATTCCCGTAAAGAGCATTCCTCAATTATTTGGGTGGGTCCATCTACCCATTGATTTCATTGCCATTCAACTCCATTGCATTGGTGATTCATAATCTATGGATTCAAGATTAAGCCTGAGTAGTCCTCGTGAGACACATCCTCAATATTTTTCGTTCACTAGGTATGTTGAATAAATTTTGATAACCAATCGAATCACAACTCATCCTTGATGAATTCAAGGGAGACCAACAATTCTTCCAATGCCACCACCTTGATGGCATCAAGGGAGGCCAACCAATTTCCACTACATTTGGGGACTATTCCCACTTATCGAAACTTCACTCCTAGACTTTTGAACCAAGTCTAGACATCCAAAGCATGAATGAAAAGACTCTAACAAGTCAAAAACCTTAATTTTCCATCAACACACTAGGTAAGCCATGCCAAAATCCCAATCTCACTCTAATGCCTAACTTGTCAATTTCATCGAATATATGTGACCACATGGTACCAGGGTCACCTCAAACCTCAAACGACTCCAAGACGACTCATCGTGCACCCGAATCAAGCCTATATCCCACTTGGGCATTTTGTCGAACACATAGTGGCCATTGGGTTCCAAGGCCACCTACGGACTCCGCAAGTCCTCTAATGCTTCCTACCACCTCGGGGACAACTCCAAGACTCAAAACAATCTCCAAAACATATATCGATATTTCCCCGAACACTTGGCCTTCATAAATGCGAAGGCCAAGAATATGCTCTTCTAAGCCTCATATGAACACAATACTACTAACTCTCTCAACACCAACCCAATTTCATACAAACCACATACTAATAGGGTTTTAAGGAAAACCTAAGGGAGAGTAAATGCAAGGGAAAACACACACGCACAAGCACACACAAGAGAGAATAGAGAAATTATCTACCGGAACCGCAAATCTCGAAATCCCTAGGTGAGGGATTCTTCACGCATCAATGATCTGAGACCGTCACTATGTAGCCCTCGAGATGCTCGTCAATGTTGGTGAATGGCTTATCTCCAAAAGCCCTAAGGAGAGAGAGAAATGAGTAAGAGAAGAGGGAGGAAGAGAGAACGATAATGAGAGATATGAGATAGAAGGAACTTATAGGAGAGTTGGGGGGAGAGGAGTCCACCAAAATGATTTTGGGACCCTAATACATGCAATTTGTGTATATATATGGTCCCCAGAATGACCAAAATGCCCCAACTAAATCCCCAATGTTGGTCTACTGAAGCCCTATTTCGATATACAGTCACTCTGTATATCGATATATAGGCGTGCTGGAGGTTGCCCAAAGCATCTGTATTTCAGTATACAACATATCTGTATATCGAAATACAACTCCACTGTTTGAAAATCAAGTGGGAGCTATATCGATATACAGGAGGAAGGTAGGTGTCATATATCAACATACAGACATGAATGGAGGGGAATAGAGGCCCTGCATTTCGATATATGCCACATGGTAGATCAAAATGCAACAAGAGTAGTGCATATCGAAATGCCCTTATATCGAAATGCAATATCAAAGGGGCACAACCCCCATATCGAAATGCCAGCACTCGGGTAAAATGGGCATTAGGCCCATTTCGATGTACTAAATGAAGGGGGATGGGTAGACTCTATATCGAAATATAAGGGGAGGGGATTAAAATTTAATAAAAAATAAAATTAAGAAATAAATTTTATTTAATTGCAAAAAATTCCAATAAAATTCCAAATAATTTCTACAAATCCCCAAATAATATTTTAAAATTTTAAAAGTGTGACAAAATATGTGGTTAATTGTTCAATGTGAAGCACATAACAATGTGATTACTTGTTCTTTAAAACATCACTGATCATGTTAATATGAAAGGGAAAAAAATAATGAGCATGAGATGTGATTGGAAAATGAGATGAGATAGACAAGTGAATTCCATGATTATATGGTTAAAGATGTGATAGTGTTGTTGACCATTGATAGGCTTGATGATAAGTCTGTAAGGCCGAGTGGGATGTTATGGCGGTGTTATTGTTTCCTTTGATGGCAGACGTGCTTGTTTGAGATGAGAATGTGGCTGGGGATCCAACGGTCTGTGGCTGAAGGAACGTTGCGATCTAACCATCGAATGAAAAAAGTTATACTGAGGAAGTGAAATAAAGGAAATTTATATTTAATGAGATAAGAACATGAGTCAATTGAACACTATGATGCGTGATGCACGATATTGGCCATACATGCTTATGTGATACGTTATTTGTTTTCAGTATGTTGATTTTCATATACTATCTTGGTATCTAACACACTCCTAGATATCTTTTGATGTTTTTATCTTGAACTTTATATCCAAACTTGAATGATGCTTAGCAGGTTCACTACCAGCCATGTCATTGTGTTCTTACAGATATGGTAGTGTGAGAGATATGTTATTTTGTTGGGATTTTTTCCCTTAGCTTATGAGTACATTTGAGTGGTTACTTTTTGTAGACTCAATAGTCTCTTGTTTTTTTGGTCTTTCACATTTATGGATTTATACTTTGAGGTTAATCATGTTTTTTAAATTTCAGTCTTTCAATGTGTTTTGGTATTGGTTGTGATTTATGATTATCCATATAGATATTAAAGGTATTGTGTGTGAGTTCTTAATCGGTACTCTATGGTCAGGCGACCTTTTTATTGTCATTTTTGGGACTGGTCTTGACCTCTTGGTATCAGAGCTTTAGGTTGTGAGATTCTAAGATAAGTGTGATTTGAGGATTGAGAGATCTTGAAGTGAGAGTTTTAGGATGCTGGGTGGTTGTTTATATCTTGGGATTATCATATGTGTTACTTGACGCCCAAACAACTACCTCGAAATCCGGTTTGAAAAGTGTCTGATCAATGTATTTTCAAATAGGAGGTCTTGGAAAGATAAATGGAAAATCATGATATATCGGAATATCGAGTCTAGAGTCGTGTATAAGAAATGGTTTAGTAGTGAACTCGAAGGTGTTAGATACTTATGTGCTAATTTGAGTTTTGCACTTGACTGCTATATGTTACATGTTATTTGTTCTTGCTATATCATGATGGTTGTTGTAAATAGGATTTTATTATTGACCCTCTTGAAGATGTGGATTTTATTGGCCCTGGTGAGGGAGAAGTGAATTAGCATCAGGCATCGGGAAACCCACTGACTGTTAATGATGTCGATAAGATAATGGTTGTGATGACGTAGTTCACTGAGAATCAAGCCGCTTTTAAACAGTGGAAAATAGCTCAAAATGTGGGGGCAAGAGCTGGAACTGCCCTTATAGAGCACTTTAGATAATTGCACATTTTGAAATTCTAGGGATTTGTATCCTCAAGTATAGCCGAGTCTTGGCTAAAGAGTATTGAGAGAGTGTTTGGTGTGATCGGAGTCAATGATGAGCAAAAAGTGACCTTAGCGTATTTCAATTTGAAGGGTGAGGCTTCGTCTTGGTGGGATGCCCTTAGTCGCCAGTTGACGACACCTAACACTGAGGAGTTTCCTGATGTTCCTAGGGTTATCACTTGGGATTTATTTGTTCTGGGTTCTTAGGTCATGTTATATCTAGTGATGGTATTCGGGTGGATCTTAATATGATTGAGGCAATGATGAGTTGGGAGAGACCAACGAGTGTGTCAAATATTTGGAGTTTTTTGGGATTGACCGGGTATTAAAATCAGTTCATTCTGGGATTTTCGTCCATTTCTTTGCCAATGACTAAGTTGATTAGAAAGAATGTGAAATTGGTGTGGTCTGAGGAATGCGAAAATAGTCTTTGGGTTTTGAATGAGAAATTTGTGTTGTCGGTTTCAGAGGGTACCAATGATATGGTTATCTATAGTGATGTATCTTTTAGAGGTTTGGTTTTTGTGTTGATGTAAATAGGTAAGGTGATGGCATATGATTCTAGGAAGTTCAAACCCAATGAATTAAACTACCCTACTCACGACTTGGAGTTAGTTGATGTAGTGTTTTCACTTAAGCAGTGGCATCACTATTTATATGGTATTACTTGTGAGATTTGTATGGACCATCAAAGCCTTAAATACTTATTTGCACAAAAGGAATTAAATTTGATGCAAAATAGATGGATGGAACTTATCAAGGATTATGATTGCTCTATTAACTATCATATGGGGAAGGCCAATGTGGTGGCTGATGCCTTGAGTCAGAAATTGGCGGGAAGTTTGACTTGTGTTCGGTGTGCGAGGGTAGAGAATTCTTGCGAAATGAAAAAAGTTGAATGTTGAGTTTTATTTTGGTGTAGATGATGTTTTATAAGCTCAATTTTCTATACATCCTATATTTGTGGATCATATTAGAGATGGTCAAGAGTTAGATGAAAAACTGAAGAAGATAAAACAACAAGTAAGTGGTGGAGAAAATTCTGAGCTCAAAATTAGAGATAATGGTATGTTATTATTTGGGAATAGAATGTATGTTCCTAGCAATGTAGATTTGAGGTGTGAGTTTTGGGAGGAGGCTCATAGTTTGTCTTGTGCCATGCATCCGGGGGAAACAAATTGTATCGAAACCTTCATGAAATGTTTAGATTAAAAGGGATTAAAAGGGATATTTTAGAGTTTATGGCTAAGTGTTTGACTTGTCAGTGGGTTAAGGTGGAGTACCAATGACCTGCGGGTTTACTTTAAAACTTACCCATACCGGAGTGGAAAGGGGAGCATGTGACTATGGATTTTGTTGTTGGGTTATCTTGATGTAGTAAGGAGTTTGATTCAATTTGGGTGATAGTTGATCTGTTGGCCAAGTCGGCTCACTTTTTTCGGTAAGGACTACTTATACAATGAAGAGGTATGCCAAGTTATACATTGTTGAGATTATTTGTTTGCCCATGATTTCTATTTCTATAGTGAGTGATCGAGATCCTAAGTTTACTTTGAGATTCTAGCATAGTTTGCAGCAGGCTTTGGGGACTTCTTTGAAGTTCAGTATGACTTGTCATCCTCAAACGATGGTTAGTCGGAAAGGACTATTCAGATTCTTGAGGATATGTTATGTGGTTGTGTGCTTGATTTTAGTGGCTTTCGGGATGATTATTTACCTTTAGTGGAGTTTGTGTATAATAATAGCTACAAAGCAATATTGGTATGACACCCTATGAGGCTTTGTATGAAAGACATTGTCATATAACTATTTGCTGAAGTGAGGTGGGTGAGCGTCAGTTGCATAGTCCTAAGTTAATTTAGTAGTCTTTGGAAGGTGTGAAATTGATTCGGGATAAGTTGAGGATCGCTCAAAGTTGGCAAAATAGTTATGGCGATAATCGTCATCATGACCTAGAGTTTGTGGTTGGGGATCGCGTTTTTATTTGTGTATCTCCATAGAAGGGTGTCATTCGTTTCAAAGAGAAAAGGAAATTGGCTCCAAGGTATGTTGGACCATACGAGATCGTTGAAAGGGTTGGAGTTATCGCTTACCATTTGGCATTGCTAACGAAGTTATCCAAAAAACATATAAAATGAAAAATCATTTAATCCCGTGATTCATACCACCGACGAATTAAATAACTGAGTGGTTTGGATCCAAGGAATAATTTGTAATTTAATTTTTTAAGTTACTTATTATCCTTTTGGGAATTAAGAAAATCAAAATCAATAAATTCCTCAATTCAAATCACTAGCGAATTTAGTAACTAGATGGTTTGGATAAAAATAATAATTTATAATTCAATTTATTGAGTTTCTTATTATCTTTTTGGAATTTCAAACATTAAAAAATCAAACTTAATAAATTATGTGATTCAAATCATCAGCGAATCCAATAACCGTTGTTTTTGAATCAGGGTATAATATGTAATCCAGATTTTCTGGGTTGCTTATTATTCCTTTATATTATCAAAGATAAAAGTCAATGTCAATTATTTTATTGAAATTCTATTCATTCAAAAACAAAAATTATAAAATATAAAAAACTCTCATAATAAAATTCAATTAAAAGTTATAGATCATAAATTCATTATTTATTCATTACAATTCTTGAATTATTCATTTCACATATTATTTTTCTCTTGGCCAAGAATATTTGAATTTGGTTAAAAAATTTATTTTGAAAAATGAAGTACCACAATGGCAATGTAGGTTGTCTAATGCCTTCTCTACTCGTAATAGTATATCTTTGAATCCAACTCTAATTACGCAGATCAAAAACATTTTTCAAACTGATGACTTGGTACGCCACAACTCTATGCCAAGTGAAGACTCTAAAAACAAATTAATAATGGAATGCAACTTTGTTTTCACAAATTCAAATTGTTATTAATTTAAAAATTTCAAGTTCAAGCTATCTTTTTCATTTTTTAACAAATCGTCGCATTTTTTTAGTCAAATCGGGGTGCGACAATGGATTTATGGTAAAAGGAAAATATAAAAAGTTAGTTTTGAAAGAAAATGGGAAACATGGTATGAAAAGAGAAAAGAGTTTTGAAATGAATCGGAAATGATTATGGAAATGAGAAAATGATTTTAAACGGTTGACTTGATCCATACCTATTTTCTCACTCTTCTTTACATTGTTCTATAGAATTCATTGAGTCGTCGTTACTAACGTGTTTCATACATCTTATTTTTTAGGTGACCGCGACTATCATCGTCTACTTGTCCAGCTACAACTGTAATAGCATGTGAGAGTTCTTGTAGTTTTTCCTTTTATAGATATATTTGTGTTTGTCAGAGAGTGATGTACTATATGTGTACAATTTTTTAGGTTGGGCCAATGCATGTTTTCTAGTATGTTGATGACAGATGTTTATGTCCAGTATATTTTGTTACAAGTCATTTTATATTTTAATTTGTAGTTTTCATTTTCAGTTATAATTTTGTTAGTGAGATTCAATTCGTCCTATACTACCACATCACTCTCTTGGGTGATATCCTTCACAATTACCCGGATTGGGATGTGACATCACAGGTTCAGATTCATGCTGAAAGAAAAATATTTCTAAGATCCTAACGAAAAGATAAAAAATGACTGTATTTGGAGCCTTATCGAACATCGGGTCCACTGCACATCAATGCTAAAAATACCAGTTTTTGCGGGATAATATGTGACGCAAGAACACTATTTGGAATACTTTTTGGAAAAGTATTTGGAATACTTTTGGAAAAAGTATTCCATTTGAAATTTAAATCAAAATTCAAAAATTTAGAAATGCCAAATTGACTCAAATTGCATATCACCAATGGAGTCTCCACTCTCTAGATAGGCCTCGGAAATCGTAGGGATGCAAACAAAAAATGATAACGTCATGTCGTATATATAGATGCGATATGACCCTAGAGAGAGAGAGAGAGGCACCCCGAAACATTCGAGGGGACTCCTATATACTCTGAAGTGATGTGCTTCTCTCTTGTCTTGCTTTTCGAATATAAGCCATTTTCTCTTTCTCAAACATTTAATCCTTAGTCAAATTATCTCCAAATTATTCCAAAAATCAAACCAAGTTCTTACAATCCAAAAATCAGCCCCTAACACTCATATACTACCCTCAAAACAGCCCTCAATCCAAAAATAAAACCAAAATACATTTATCTTTTCGATTATCCAAGCGAACCTATACCCAAAAAACCCAATTATCACCTACATATGCGGAAGTTCTTCCCTAATTTCGATACTAATTTCAGCATAATTACATTTTTCGGCTACCATTGTATTTTTAATTTTACTAGGAAAGTCGAAATAAAAATTCCAGATTATAATTTGGTATAGTATGGGTTTTGCCCGAATACTATAACTCATTATAATCATACGAACATAATAGGCAAACTTATCCTTCATTCATTGTATACTTGCGTCAAGGTAATAGGAATTTTTATTTTTGTTTAAATTTGTTTATTGCGATGTAGTTAATATCTCGAATGAGGGAATATCTACTTTATTTTATTTCGGTTGTGTCAACACAATATCGGCTATACCGACACCATATGACTATCGAAAATAAAATTTAAAGTAAGTATCTCCTACGCGTGCATACATAGAACATAAATCATCGTCTTTCCATGAGGTTTATTTTCTATCATCATAAAAAAGAAATTGATATTCATGAAATCGTTAAATGTCTTTTCGGCTAAAGTAAGGCTCAGTCTACAAGCCTTTTGGACATTTATCGAAATTTGGATTATTAATTCTCCTAAATTCGGTTCATTCCGACTTATTCTCTTTATTTTCAGCATCTATTTCTGTGTCTATGTCATTCAACTTGGCAATTACACCACAATTCGTATTATCTTGCTTTATTTTCACTTCCATCAAAATTAATAAATCTTGTGATTTGAATCATCGATGAATTAAGTAACCGTTGTTTTTGGATCAGGGCATAATCTATAATCCAGTTTCACTGGGTTACTTATTATTCCTTTGGGAGATTAAAATATACAAACATCAAAATCATCAAATCATACGAATCGAGTCATCGACGAACTTAGTAGCCATTGTTTTGGATGAGTGCATAATTTGTAATCCAGATTTACTAGATTGTTTATTATTCCTTGGGAGATCAAAAGATAAAAAAATCAAAATCATCAAACCCTGCCATTTTTTTGGATCAAGTCATAATCTGTAATCCAGTTTTATTGGGTTATTTATTATTCTGTTGGGATATCAAAAGATAAAAAGTGAAAATCATTAAATCTTGCAATTCAAAGCATTGGCAAAATTCAGTAACTATTGTTTTAGATTAAGGCATAATCTGTAATCCAGTTTTTGTGAGACGCTTATTATTCCTTTGGGATATCAAAAAATTGGTATTAATAATAATATCGAAATTCTGTTCACTCAAAAAATGGAAAATTCATTAAAAATATAATTTCATCCATTGTAACTATTCGTAAAATCACATGACTATCGTAATAAAAATTCAATCCAAAATCACACACATCATGAATTCATTCTTTATTCATTTCAATTCTTGAAATAATTCCATTTCACACTTTGTTATTGTAACACCGTCAATTTCATATTCACATAAATATGCATATTGTTAATAAATATTTGATTAAGGAAGTTAAATAAGAGAATTGAGCATTAAAAATATGTAATGATTTCATTGGTCTAAATAAAAATTTATTTGGGAATCGTTTAAATGTGGAGGTTTAAATCAAATTTAAAAGGATACAAATTGGAAGAAGAAGATAGAAAGGATAAATGGGTAACTTATTGAGTTTTGAGGTTTTAATTGCAATAGTTGGGAGTTTGAGGGGTGAAATGTCATTTTCCTAAATTCATGCAAATTTGGAAAATGTGGAAGGGGAGAGAGAGATGCCCTGCTATGTGGTTGTGTGTATGTGTGGCTTGTAAGAAAAGAGAGAGTATCGAGAAACAGATTGAGAGCAGAGAGAGATGTCGAGAGAGTGAGAGAGAGAGGGATCAACATCCTGGTAGAAGAAGAAGTCATAAGAGGACAAAACCAGAACCACAAACCAAAAACCCAGAAATCCAAAAATTCAGAAGAAAGGGAGGTAATTTATATGCATCCATTTTGTAATTTGAGCTCTATATTTTTGTAGATATAATATAGAGTAGATTAGAACCAATTATAGGATTTATTAGAGGGAAGAATTCGAGAGAAAACTAGAGGAAATGAACCTGTAGCAGACCGACACCTCGATCGGTGCCTCGACCGATGCGAGCATCGGTCCCACCGGTGCTCAGCCCAGTCCCCAAGCCGGTGCCCAATCCGGTGAATTCTATAGCTGGAAAGTGGTTCCAAATTACGGAATTGATGGCTTATGTTAAAATTAAACATTAATAAATTAATAGTAATAAATTGAATAAATTATTTATAAAATGGTTTAAACCCCATAAGAATTATTAGGAATATAAGATCTGACTTAGGAAAAATTATTAGATGGAAAATAGGGGAATTTATAAGTTAGTGGTTAAAAAGATATTAAGTTACTAATTTCAAATGAAAACAAAGGAAGTAGGGTGAAATCAAATAGAATATTAAAGAAAAGTAAATATAAGGAAATATGGAAAATTAAGGAATAATAGGTTGGTGATTTTCGTAAGCATTATTTATTTATATATTTCCCTATTTATGTTATTCAGGTCATTCGAATTAAGGCTCAACTTTCAATTGAGTGACATTGCACTTAAATACGAGGATTTTCTAGTATGTTTTCTAAATATCCCTCTTTCGTGGAATATTATTAAGAAATGTTTTAAGGTAATTCCTAGATATAATTTATTTACAAATCTATTATGAGTCATCATATACCTCCCTGCCAGGGGGTAATAATTGATGGTATATGGCCCTCCACTAGGGGTAATAATCGATGTTTATGTTTATGGCCCTCCACCGGGGGTAATAATCGATGTTTATGTTTATGGCCCTCCAGCAGGGGTAATAATTGATGGTTATGTTTATGGCCCTCCATTATGGGTAATAATTGAAGGCTATATGTATGGCACTTCCTAGGGGGTAATAGTTTACTGGAGAGAATTCATACGGAATTATGCATCAGACGTCTAGCTAGTCTACCTGGGGATGCCTGGAAGTATGATGTATGTTATGGTAGGATTGCCTATGATGATGATGCTAAAATAAGAGAACGATTTTAAGAATAAGATTTGAAAGTAAAATAAGAGTTTTAAAAAAACCTAAACCCTGAATATCTATATTGTTCTATTTACGGGCAAGTTTATGATATGATTCTATTATGATTACCGGCTATGATATATTTTTGATTCTGATATGGCACCGGTATTTCTTTGTTCTGTTATGATATTAGTATAGTATTCGTGGTTTTGGCCTATGTTCTGATTCAACTATGATTTTATGACTCAATTTATGGATTCTGTTACATTTCGGAAGCAATGCATTATTTTATACTATTTTTATATCCATGGCATAAAATTTGTATTTCTATATTACGCCACTCATACGAGCTTTAACTTATGAAAATTATTATTTTTTAGGGAAACCACTATTGGATAGCTAACAGAGGCTTGCATCAATTATCTTAATAGAGGTATGATTATGTAAAGGATGGTGTGTGTCTTTAGTATATGGGTCTAGATACTCTGAGACTTATTAGTTTAGTTTTTCAGTTATGTACTATGTCAGTCGGGATCTTTCGTTTTTAGACATGTAATTATATCAGCTTATGCACCTTTTTATTACAGTTATGGTTTTGTATTTTCTCTATTTCTTCCACTGTATATGATCTTTATATTTATTATTGCAATAAGGAAAGAATAAGTATGGCCTTAGGTAATTGTGTGAATTATGTGGCATCTATCTGGATGAACTCAGAGGATGTGTCTGGGTCATGATATATTTAGTGGTATTATAGCTTGGTTTATATAAGCCTTGGGATATATAAGTCTGCAAGCGAGTTGCGAGGTGAATAGGAGTTACTATATGCGGGAATCACCTTAGTAAGAGTGTACGTGTTCAACTTATGTGATGACCTATTTTCAGAAACTTTGAGGTCTGCATTTGGATGTGATTCTAAGTGCGTCTGGCCACCGATACTTCAGTGAATATTCGAAGTAGATACTCTTGGATAAGATAAAATAAAAAATAATATTTTTATAAATAAAAATGAAATGAGTTGTAGAGTATTTACAAAATGAAATGTCTCAGAGTAATAGGGAGTTCTAAGGTAAGATATGTATTAAAGAGATATATGGTATATATCTTATGACTCATTGGGTTATTGTTTTGTGAAATCTAGATTATGGACAACCATCTAAAATGAAATGCATAACACTCTCAGATCTACGAACCCCAACCACTCGTAAATAGGATGGATTGTATGGAACAAATTCTGCGAGGAGTGGTTGATGTTATGGAAAGAATGGGGCATAAAGTAATAGTAAAACCGAAAGGGAAGGCTACTTCTGTCTGCCCTAGATGCCAGTGGAGGCATATGAGGGAGTGCTATTGGAAGACTAGACAATTCTTTAGATGCGGCTAGTGTGGCCACTTAGTCAGAGATTGTCAAATACCAGGTAAAACCCCACAATCACCAACCAAGAATGAGCCACAAGTAGTTGTTAAAGTGGGACCAAACAACATGGACCAAGGAGGGGACCAAATAAAAATACCCAAGGTGGGTTATTTAGGTGATAGTTCATACCAACATAAGAAAATAACCAACCGAGGCCTAAACGGCCATTTAATCCATTAGTTGTCTACCCAAATTTCCAATGCAGACATTATGAACAATGCTATCAAGGCACAAGAGCATGTTTTAGGTGCAGTCAAATCGGGCATTTAATTTTCGACTATACAATTCCTACCCAACGAAGTACTACCACCGGTAGAAAGTTGGTCACGATCGCCAACAAGAGCAGAACCGAATAAGAGACAGGGTCGAGCATTTGCTCTAGTGTCAGAGGATGTAACATCCCGAACTCATAATTACTCAAAATGCGAAAATTAAAAATTTTCGCTTAACTAAAATCCTCAAGTAACATTCCATTACAAAATAAAAGAAACCAGGGTAACTTCAAAATAAAAACCATTGGTGCCACAAGTAGTTATCAATCCTCAAAACATAAACATCAAGATGAAGCAACTAAACTACTATATTGTTGGCCCTAAGTTCTGATGATGCATTATTTACATAAATATAGTAATTATAAAATGATTTTCTAATTCCTTGAATTATGGTTTAAATGTTCAAATCTTTATTTAAATCAAGGAATTTATTTTAAGCTTAATTTCCACATCATTCTTCTATTAAAGTCCAATAGTTTTCTCTTTATGGTCTAAATCTTTTAGGACTATTTAGAAGTCATTTAAAGTTCCTTAGACTTGTATTCATTGTTTAAATATTTATTTAATCAAGGAACTTAATGATATTTGATTAGAGGCTAAGAAATATTATTTTCAATGTTTGAATATCTTTCTAAACATTCCTTAGACCCTTGTATGATCCTAGAATATTTGATTCTCTATTTTGGACTTAAAATG
>NMUG010000580.1:0-21433 GCA_002855965.1 Monotropa hypopitys | reverse complement strand
CCTTTACACACTTCTCTTTATCTCTTATATTCTAAAAAATTTTGAAGCAGCTATACAATAAGGTTGGGGTTCTTGGGCGTGGGAGGGGTGCTCCTCGTACTGGTGCCCTTGTTGAGATGACTTCACCTCCATCAAATTACACTAAGCTTCAGTCTCAAATCGCCCAGCTGCAGTCACATTTGGGTCTTGGTACCTCCTCCTCTTCCGCTTCCGAATCTACTACTGCTATTGCTACAGGAACTCTTACTACTCTTCATGGTAAGTCAGCTCATCCCACATGAATTCTGTATTCTGGTGCTAATAATCACATGACCGGTGAGTCGTCTTTGTTTGCCTCTCCTTTTACATCGATTGATGTGTCGGTCCAAATTGCTGATGGATCTTTTGTTTCTATTCATAGTCATGGTGATGTTCATTTTTCCTCTGACATTACTCTTTAATCTGTTTATTATATACCTGATTTTGCCTACAATCTTTTGTCTGTTAATCGTCTTGCGAAAGACCATAATTGTGATGTTGTATTCTTACCCAGTTGTTGCTACCTCCAGGACTTGACTTCGAATAAGATTTTTGACAGGGGGTATGAGTATGACGGTCTCTACTACTTCGGAGCTCCTATGTCCTCCAGTCTGCAAGCTACCGTTTTACCTACTTCTAATCATTCTGTTATACCCGATTCTCGTACATTTTAGTCTTAAAACTCTCGATTTGTGGCATGCTCGTCTTGGGCATGCAAATTTCTAGTATTTGTGTTGGTTATTTCCTCATTTCAATAAAGCTTCAAGGATGTCAATTTTAAATGCATGGTTTGTGAATTATCTAAACATACTCGTACCTCTTATATTCCCTACATGCATAGAGCACCTAGTGCATTTGATCTCATTCATTCTGATGTATGGGGCCCTTCACCTATCACTGCTTTATCTCAGCATCGATATTATGTCATTTTTATTGATGATTACACTCGTTGCACCTGGGTTTTATCTTCTGAGGAAAAAATCTGAAGTCTTTTCTCACTTTTGAAATTTTCTTCAAATGATTAAAACTCAATTTCACACTATTGTTCGTAATATATGTTCTGATAATGGTCGTGAATACCTCACTGATGAGCTTAGGGCTATCCTTAACAAAGATGGGATACTTCAACAAGTTACCTGCCTCTACACCCCAGAACAGAATGGTGTGGCGGAATGTAAAAATCGTCACATCATGATTGTAGTTCGCTGTCTCTTGTGTGGCATAAATGTCCCTAAATATTTTTGGCACATGGTTGTTTTGACTGCCACATACCTTATTAACCGCACTCCAAGTCGTGTTCTTGCTGGGAACACTCCCCTCTATGTCCTTAAACCTTCTAGTACTCTTTTTCCCCTTGTACCTCGTGTTTTGGGGTGCACTTGCTTTGTTCAAAATATGAGTCTTACCAGAATAAAGCTTGATAATAAGTCTGTTCGTTGTGTGTTTTTGGAGTACTCATACATGTCTAAAGGTTACAGATGTTATGATCCAGTCACTCGTCATTTATATCATTCTCTGGATGTTACTTTTCTGGAAACTGTTCCGTTTTTTCCAGGTTCTTCTACTTCAGGACATACACTGGTAGAATATGTTGAGCAAGATGTTTCTATTTTGCCTCGACATGTTCCTATTCTTGATTCCACAGACGATTCCTTACCTCCAGTTATCACCAGTGACCCTTTTCAGGTTTACTTTCGCCGTCCACGCCCTCATGTCCCCTTGCCAGCGTATTATCCAGATTCACGTAATTCTCCCTCTCTTTTATCTCGTCCTATTACTTCTCTTGTTATTGCACCACCTAATGTTTCTCCCCGTTATCCTATCCGTGCTCTTTTTCTCCTATCTAACAGTACTAATCATCCCATCTCCAAGTATATTTCTTATCAGGGCTTATCATCTTCCTACCTTGATTCAGTCTCCATCCTCGGTCAGTTCATGAAGCCCTCCAGAATCCTAAGTGGGTGGCTGCTATGCAGGCAGAAATAAATGCTCTACATGGTAATCAGACATGGGAGCTTGTCCCTGGTGAGCGAACTATTGGTTTTAAATGGGTCTTTAGCCTTAAGTATCTAGCAGATGGGTCTCTGGACCGCTACAAGGCTCGTTTGGTTCCTAAGGGTTTTACCCAGGTTCCTGGTAAGGATTTTGGTGCCACCTTTCCTCCCGTGCGAAGTTAAATACCGTTCGCCTTTTGGTCTCGTTAGTTGCCAATTATTCTTGGCTTCTCCACCAGCTTGATGTCAAGAACGCTTTTCTTAATGGTGATCTGTCTGAGACTATATATATGGATCCCCCACCTGGTTTTCGGCCTCAGGGAGTCTTTTCTGGGAAAGTTTGTCACCTTCGCAAATCTATCTATGGTCTAAAGTAGTCTCCTCGTGCATGGTTTAGCCGGTTCAGTGATGTTATCCTTAATATGGTCTTTACTCGGTGTCATTTTGATCACACTTTCTTTATTCGTCGTCAGCTTCAAGGGAAGTGTACTATCATCTCAGTCTATGTTGATGATATTATTATTACTGGTGATGGTGCCCCGGGTATTGCTCAAGTCAAGCATGACCTAGGTATGTCATTTGATGTTAAAGATTTGGGTCCACTTCACTATTTTCTCGGTATTGAGGTTGCTAAGTCTCGTCAAGGTATCTCGTTATCTCAGCAAAAATATTCTCTTAATCTTCTTCAGGACACGGGTATGCTTGGATGTAGGACTGCCTCTTCTCCTATGGATCCAAATCTTTAACTAACTGCAGAAATGGAAGACCTGTTATCAGATCCCTCAGTGTACCAATGTCTTGTGGGACGTCTTATCTATCTGACAAACACAAGACCGGATCTTACTTTTGTTGTTAGTATTGTGAGTCAATTCATGCATTCACCGCGCACATCCCACTTAGATGTTGTTTATCATATCCTTCGGTACTTCAAGACTTGTATTAGTCTTGGGCTATTTTTCACAGCAGGAGCACAGTTTGGACTCTCCTACTTCACTGATGCGGATTATGCAGGCTTTCGGAGCGACCGACGTTCTACCCCTGACTTCTGTATTTTTCGTGATAGTCATCTTATATCTTGGAAAAGTAAGAAGCAAGCTGTTGTTTCATGTTCATCTGCTGAAGCTGAGTACCGTGCTATTGGGGATGGCAATTTGCCCGGCCCAGTCCGAACCTGCCCAGCCCCAATCGAATAAGGTTTTTTTTTTTAATTTCGGGTATAGGGTAGGGTTAGGGGGAGCGATTTAAAAATCCAATGTGTTTCGGGGCGGGTTCGGGTTGATGTTCCCCCGCCCCGGAAAAACCCACCCCGAAATTTGTTAAAGTTTATTATATTTTTATTTAATGTTTTCAATTTTATAAGTAAAATTACTTTATATTAATAATATTTCTCATTTTTATTTTTAGTTAAGGTTGTTTTTTGTCATTTTATGTAATTTTTGTGTTATGTTAATTTATTTTTTATTGATTTACATAAATTTAATGATAATTTGCATTTTTTTAAAAAATATTAAAAAAATAAGACGGGGAGGGGCGGGTAAACCCGATACCCGATAGGGACGGGGGCGGGGGTGCCAAAAAAATACCCGAGCGGGTTAGGGACGGGTTAGGGGCGGGGTCGGAATTTTTTGGGGCGGGGCGGGGTATGGAAAAACCAGCCCCAACCCGCCCCGTTGTCATCCCTACGTGCTATGGCTCAGGGCACGTGTGAGATTCTATGGCTTCGTTCACTATTAAATCAGTTGGGTTTTCCAGTGACAGGATCATCTACCTTGTTCTGTGACAATAAGTCCGCGATTATGCTATCTTCTGACTCTGTTCTTTATGAGAGAACTAAGCATGTAGAGGTTGATATTCACTTTATCTGAGAGAAAGTTCGGTCTGATATTATTGTTCCAAGCTTTGTCTCCTCGTCTAATCAAACCGCCGATATATTTACCAAGTCAGTTGGTCCAATGCTTCTTCAGTCTTCCATTGCCAAGTTGGGTCTCTTTAATGTCTTCGCTTCAGCTTGAGGAGGAGTGTTGGAATTAAAAGATATTTCGGAGATAATTATGCATCTTAATTACTAAAATCAAGGATTCTGTTTATGGGTCATGTTTACCACTTTTGATTTTCATTTTATTTTCTTTCCTTTTCTGATTCCTCTTGATGTGTATATATTCAGTGGGATTGTTAGTAATGAAATAATTGAGTTTTGCCAAATCACTTTTTCCATGTCTTCCAAAAATGTACATCTTCATCCTCTTTTGTTGTTTTGTAACTCATTCACCCCAACAACCTTATTCAGATTGTTTATACACATACTACTCAGCAATCCAAGCTATAAAGTGTAACAAACATCATTAAATGCTTACCCATCAACTCTGAAAGGTGTTTGTAAATCAATAGCACATAGCAAATAACAAATACAGTTCATCCGAATTTTGCAGGTTGATTTCTCTTCAGCCTCTTGCATCGACACGCATTAGCTCTACAAGTGGCTTGATCTCATACGAATTTTACTAAAACTGCATTGATATATTCTTCGTTTTTCTTGTCCACTATGTTACATTAAAACCTGCATCTTAATATTTGGCAGTATCATTGTATTTGCTACAACTATGATGTAAAAGAGGGACAAGCTGACCGTTTATAAGATTCATGTTCTCTTTAGCTTCCATCTGAATCCTTGCCTCAATTGTCACAAAAACAAGTGGATAATTTCCCTAATATAACAAGAAAAAGTATCGAAAGAGAATAATAAACTGACTGTGACATCGTATGCCATGACACAATAACAAAAGCAGCACTACAAAAAATTATTTCACGTTACATAACAAGCAACAAGACCTTAGGGAATTGTTTCCCAATCTGATAATTGTATAACTTACAAGGGTTGCTGCTGGTACTCCAATTTCTTCAACGACTTCACGAATAATGCTGTCAAACATCTCTTGAGAAATTTTATTATTAATAAGCTCAGCACTATTCGAGTCTTTTTCATGCTGATGAGATACTATCCCAACTTCTTCTGGCTGTCAAACATCAAGTAGAGCAATAAACAATTGATCAAATAAACAAGGTATTGCAGTCAGGAAAGGAATTATATGTATGTTGCCTTGACAAGTAGACCAGATGTGTACAGAACCTCCAGATTTATTTGTATGAAGTAGTCATTCTTAATACGGCTAAACCTAGTGCTTGGTTGTGCAAGATTTTACGTTTATGCCAAGCAACGACCAGAGCTATAAGACTGAAAAATCCAGCAATATTTGCAAGTTTTGTTGTAGATACCTCTGGATGCCCTCCAGGAAAGACGAAGTGTCCAGGAAATTCCCCAACATTATGACTTCTTTGCAGCACAAGAATCTTCTTGTCAGATGTCTCTACAACTGCACCATTACCCAGTGGACTTGAGGTGTGCTGGCACAGCTGATAATCATCTATTTGCAACCAAAGCATTATGCCTTTAGGCAGAGATGTCTTATAAATCAAATTAGAAAAAAAGGGTGACCCAGTGCACGAAGCTCCCGCATATGCGGGGTCTGAGGTAAGAGTTAATGTATAAAGTATTACCCCTGCACACAGATGTTATTTACGAGAATCGAATCCGTAATCTACATGCCACAATGGGGTAGCTTTACCGCTACCACATCATAAATAGGACTAGCACTCAGTTGATTCAATAACATGAATGCTACAAATTAGAAAGTTGAGCATATTGATCTAAACCTTGCAAGAAATCTTATTTCGAAGGAACAGATCCTCAACCAGTAGATCTAATGGGAATTAATGTTCAACTAAAAAAGGATCTAATAGGATTACATACTAGACAAAGGTACCCAAGGAGGACAAGATGCCATTGTAGAAGGTACTTTCATTTCTTGCAACTTTACCTTCTGATGGAACAAGAAACTTTTCCCACATTGGATTTAAATTTGTCCCCACAAAAGTCCTGAGTAATAAGCACAGCAACATAAATCTCACTATTGCAGAACAAATGCTCCAAGAAATAATACAAACAACAAAGTCACCTCTCATGACATGCTACAGAGAAATTTCTAAATGAAGTCAAGGTTCAAGGAAAATATCAAATGAGGAATATTTATTTCATGAGCGGACCGCCAGCATAAAAGATGGGTAATGGATTGTCTTCTTCATCATGGAATCTAAACGAAACTACCACTACAAAAAATTACACCATTCCCAACTAAATAAATTTAGTCGCCCATTTATATACTACCGACTAATTAGTATGTGGTCGGCTAATGGTGTTTAAATCATTTTAGTCAGTGAACATAAGTTTTTGCCGACAAAAATACATCGTGGTTGGGAAAATGTAGCACGAAATCAGTTTTTTGGTGGGATTTTGGTAATTCACGACTAATGTTTTTGTCGGAAAAGGTTTTATACAATTGCCGACTAAAACTTTGGCCGCTGAAGAGTAAATTTTGGCACTAATTCAAAATTTCAAGAAAATTTTGGAGGGATTTTGTTAATTCACGACTACAATTTAGTCGGCAAAAGGACAATTCCATGAAACAGAGACATTCACGCATGATCCAAACCATTCCCAAAAACATGTTCCACACCCAAATTCTCACTCTTCCTCTCTGTCTTCCAAGTTCCACCCACAAATCCTTCCACTCCATTTCTCACCTTCGGTCTCAACTTCCCCTCCCACTCATATGATTCTGACTCCAATCTGACCCGAGCTACTCTCTATCCATCAAACAGGTATCTTTCTCTTGATGTTTTTCTCTTCGACTCTCTATTTTTGTGTTTCGTAGAACCATTTGCGGGAAGAAATTGTTGCAGAAGTGAGCTTGCTGTTTGGCAGAAAGCCACTAATCATGTCCACTGCGAAATTAACCGAGAGGTCTTCAAAGAACTGGGCTTCTGTCAAGCACAAGATCCAGGCGTGGCAGGGTATTGTGTCTTACTTGTATTGGGATTTTCCGATTTTTCCCTCTTATTTTTTAGCACTTTGCAATCAGAATCTTTAAGGGTTTTAAGGTACTTGGAAAAAAGCAACATTGCAACAGCTATATTTTACTGAGGCTGTGTCTGGATTTAGATTTTTGAGGAATTTGCAGAGAAGGAAAAATGAAATGGAGAACAAGAAAAGTATAGGCTCTCTTTGTTAAAGTTTGCAATTTTTTGTTTTTAGTTTCCAAAGCTGAAAACTTGTTTTCTGTTTTTGGAGGTGAAAAAAAAAATCATAAACATGTTTGGTCTCAATCTGTTGTGAAAATACTGAAAACAAAAATAAGATGAAAACATATTTGTTACCAATTGTTTCTTTTTTCCAACCTGTGATGGTGGGGATGGAGTGGCGGTGGTGGATTGATGGTGGCGTTGGAGTGGCGGTGGTGGATTGATGGTGGTAAATAAGATAGTGGTGGTGGCTTTGGAGTGGTTGTGGTAGAGTGATGTTGGCATTGAAGTGGCAGTGGTGGAGTGATGATGGTGGCGGTGGAGTGGGCGTGGTGGAGTGATGGCGGTGGTGGAGTTGTGGTAGTGGTGGATTGGTAGCGGCGACAGTGGTGGATTGGCGGCGGCGGTGGTGGTTTTGATTTTTGATTTTGGGGGTTTCGGCTGAGATCTGTTTGTGTGGTTTTTGATATTGTGCATGTGTGCATTCTCTCTCTCTCTCTCACTCTTCGTATTTGTATTTTTGGTGATTTATTTGGGGGGTTTCGTTTAGGGCTTCTCTCTCTCTGTGCGTGTGTGTTTTTGGTGGTTTATTTGGGGGTTTTTCTTTAGGGTTTCTCTCGATCACTCTCTGTGTTGGATCTGTGTGTGTGAGATTTGTGTGTGTGCGTGCGATCTATTTGTGTGTGTGATCTGTGTACGCGATATGTGTATCTCTCTCTGTCACTCCGTGCGTGCGTTAGGTATGTTGGTGTTTTCGATTTGTGGGTTTCCAATTTTTTGGTCCTGTTTTGGTTTTGGTGTTTCTATTTCTGGGTTGATTGCAGCCGTGCATCGTAGCCATTGAGTATGTGTGCGTGATCTGTATTTTGGTGGTATCGTGTGTATGTGCGATCTGTATTTCTATATTGTTTGTGTTCGTGTGTGTGTGCGTTCTCTCTCTC
The DNA here is from genome assembly GCA_002855965.1 of Monotropa hypopitys. Lineage (NCBI taxonomy): Eukaryota > Viridiplantae > Streptophyta > Magnoliopsida > Ericales > Ericaceae > Monotropa > Monotropa hypopitys. The sequence continues at coordinate 13,344 of NMUG010000580.1, read as the reverse complement.
TCACTCTCTGTGTTCTAGTTTTGTGGTTTTGGGTTTCGATGGTTTCGATTTTGGTTTTTATGCGTGTGCGTGTGTGGCTGTGATGGGTTTCTTTGAGCCACTGCCAACCCACACCGGCTGCACCACTTTTGGTTCTGTGTTGTTTGTGTTCGTGTGTGTGTGTTCTCTCTCTCACTCTCTGTGTTCTGGTTTTGTGGTTTTAATGGTTTCGATTTTGGTTTCGATAGTTTCGATTTTGGATGTGATGAGTTTCTACGAGCCTTGGTTGTGTTTTGGGTTTTCCGACCGCACCACTTTTGATTGGCGTGTTGGTATTGTGGTTTCGTAATACACACCGGCAACCCACACCAGCCCTCTCTCTATCTGGATGTGTTTTCAGTTTTCCGATTTGGGGTTTTCTGATTTTGGGGGTTTTCCGATTGGTGCTCTGTGTTGGCTGTGTGTATGTGTGCTCTGTGTTGGTTGTGAGTGTGTGCTCTGTGTTGGTTGTGTTGATGGAGGTGTTTGTGTCATGTCTGGGTTTGAGCTGCGTCTGGGATTGAGCCATGACTGGATTCATCTTGTCAGTGGATTCATCATGTCATTGGTTTCATCCTGTCACTGGTTTCTGCCCGTCAATGGATTTTGCATGTCACTGCGATCGATCGGTTTCCGGTTTTGGTCACGTGAATTGAAATAAAAATTAGGTTGTGATGATCACTTGAACATGGGGTTTCGTACATGGGTAATACGTTTTCCAGATTTCGAACATGGGATTTCTGTATTTTGACACGGGTTTCTGTATTTCGATCATGGGTAATACGTATTTCGCGATTTTAAACATTTGTAATATGTATTTCCAGATTTCGAACATGGGGTTTTGTATTTTGAACATGAGTTTATGTATTTCGAACATAGGTAATACGTATTTCCAAATTTTGTACATGAGCAATACGTATTTTTAAATTCGAACATGGGTTTATGTATTTCGAATATGGGTAAATACGTATTTCCAGATTTCGAACATGAGTAATATGTATTTCTAGATTTCGTACATGGGTAATACGTATTTCTAGATTTCGAACGTGGGGTTTTGTATTTTGAACATGGGATTTTGTATTTCGAAATTGGGTAATACGTATTTCCAAATCTTGTAAATAAGTAATACGTATTTCCAAATTTCGTACATGGGCACGAGTTAAGAACCAAGGACACATGACACGGGTCAAGTACTGAGGACACATGGGCACGTGTCAAGTGTCATCGGCACGGGCTAATAGGTATGTGTCTAAGCGATAGCCCGTGTCTTCGGTACTTGAAAGTTCCCTTTGGCCTTCGGCACCGAAATCATTTGTCTCGTGCCATCGGCACGGGCTATCGCTTGTTGTTTACGAAATAAGTGAAAACTATTTTTTTGAGTTTTCAAAATTTCCGGAAATACTTGAAAATGTTTATTAGTTGTAAAAACAAAAACACCGGCACAAACATATTTATCTGAATTGTTTTCAAAACTTTTGAAAACAAAAACAAAAAATGATAACAAAAATGTTACCAAACAGAGCCACAACTTCACAAATTTATTCCATTTTCTTTTTCCTACACAACCCTAGATAAATCAAATTCTAAACATTGTTGTTGGTCCGGTGATCATCACATTAGTTTTTTTCAGTCACTGACTTTTAGGATGGATTTGTGGAGTGATTTGTCAAGGGAAATGAAAATGATTCCGAACCACAAAAAGAAAAATAAATATAACTTCTTTTTTCTTGCATTTCCCTTTCTATTTCCTCCATAATTGAAGATTCCAGGACAGTATGGGCTGATCCAAATGCAGTTTTAAGACACTATTCTAGTGATACCAAAACCATTCGGATAGTAAAGGTTACTGATTAGATACTGATCTTACTTGAAGTTGCTTTTCAGAGACTAATTCATGGCTGCAGGAGCTCTTAAAGTCATGTAGTGAACACTTCTTGTGATTCCAATATCCCCAAACCTGTTAAATAGTAGAGGTTATTGATCCTTTAGAGTACAAAAAAAATCTCGTCTAACATGTGACACTCACTTTGTTTTGTTTGGAAAATTTAGGAACACTAGTATAACTCCTTGAAATTGTCGGATTCGTGGATGTTGTAGTGCACCTCTGCACTATAGTGGTGCAGTACCGTCAAACTTAAGTACTTTTGTTCTCATTTAAAGTTGTTTAGAGGTGGATGAGGTGTATATTGATTTCATTCAGCTTTAAATAGTTTTTATATGGAAGTTCAAACCATCATCACCAGTTTAGATTTTTAGTATTTTTTTGTCGAAAACAAATTAGCTCAAAAGTCACCCCTAGCTATTGTAGTTTATCATGTTTATGACCCTTCCCATATGCTGAAAGAACTATGTAGTAAATAAAGTTTCCAGTATCATGAATGGTAGAGAGTCAAATGTCATGGCAATTTGGCATGCGATGGTAAAATTTATAGAAGGCATTTGAGATTAGGCTTCTCTAATCAATAATCGGTGTATGAGCAGAAATTTTTTGATTTTCAAATTTTTAAGTGTGGTTTTATAAAAGTGTGTGTTTCACTCTTGACCGTGGAGAGAAAATTAAGCTGCTGGTAGAAAAAAACGGAGAACCTTCGATCTCAGGTAAGCCTTTGGATACATGTCTTGTAAATTTTGACTGAAGTAGATCTTTAGTTGATTCATGTAGTGCCAACATGCTGTATTATATTTTTTAATTGTGTCGTGTCCTGTTGAGTTATGTTAAAGTACTACTGAACACTGGGATACATTATTTTACAAATACTGATGGTGAATTGTTCTTTTCTTTTACACATTGACACTATGTGGTTTTGGATTATGAATATAAAAGTTGGATTTTGGTTGTGGATTCTACATGCTTCAATGTTTGGTTATGCCTTTTCGCTCTAGGGGTTTGGATGTATTTTGTTTAATATTACAATGGGGTAAACTGTGCTTGGATTTTTGGTTTCCCACTTGTTGTGGTTGGATGTTTCATTATTTTGTGCTCTAGGAATATGTGTACAAGATGTTTTTTAATTAAGTATTTGGTGGACGCAGCTATTTATGGAAGTTATGAATGAAATTATATTTGGAATTTTCGATTTTTTGTTAATTCCAGTAGATCTGCAATTTTGTGGATGGAATGATTGTTGACTAAAACTTACTGGGAAATGCAAATAGGAAAACAATTCGTAGTATGAGATAAATTCAGTATTCACCTACAAACTAGTTTTGTCGGGTTGGTTAACTTATACCTACTAAACCATAGCACATTTACCGACTAAAATGTTTGTCACTAGTGACATCCGCCGACTAAAGTTTGTCGCTAAATGTCGTTAACTTTTTCCGAATAAACCATTTTGGTCGCTAGTTAACAGAACATTTACCGACTAAAATGCTGGTCATTGATACGTGTGAACATTCATCAACTAAAAGTTTAGTCGCTAAATGTTAGTCACTAAAAGGCCGACTAAAAGTTTTTTACCGAGTCTCATTCTCCGACTAAGACATAGTACATGGTCTGTAAGTTCAGTGATAGCCAAAGTATTAATGTTGACATAGTGGTCCTCTAAAATCATGAATTACCAAGAAGTGGACGTTTTAAGTATATTGGCTTAATTATTAGCAAGGATGAAGTTATTGCAGAAAATGTTACACACAGAATTCAAGCTGAATGAAACAAGTGGAGGAATGCTTCGAGACTGTTATGTGATCGTAGGATACCTGCAAAGTTGAATGGGAAGTTCTATCGTACAGCCATAAGGTCAGTCATGTTATATGGTACAGAGTGTTGGGCAACTAAGAAATAACATATGAGTAAAATGAGTATCACTGAAATTAGAATGTTGAAATGGATGTGTGATAAAACTTTGCGAGATAGAATTAGAAACGAAAACATTCGCGATACGCGATAGTTAGGAGGAGTAATCGAGTTATGATAGATGGTAGCACAAGGAGAGGGGTAGATCTAAATTGACTTTAGAAACGGTAGTTCATAAGGATTTAAGTTTATTAGGTATTATGGAACACGATGCACTCGACAGAGCACATTGGAAAAAAAGAATTCATGTAGCCGACCCCATTTGATTGGAACTCAAGGCTGAGTTTGGTTTGGTTATTCTTCGACCAAAGACATTTAGGTGGAAAATATAATCGGCGACTAAAAAAAACAACAATAGGCGACTAAATATTTAGTCGGCAATTGTGTAATTTGTTTTAGTGTACGTTTTCCTTAGAATGCAAAAAAAATGCAAAATGGAATAGACATCATGAAGCTTCCATGCCATGTCCTATGTGAAGGAAAAGGATCATTTGACATATGCTATTTTGCATTGCACATACAAAAGAGTGCATGTGCACATCTAAGTATGTGTGTGTGTGTGTGTGTGTGAGAGAGAGAGAGAGAGAGAGAGAGAGAGAGACCTATAATCTGTCAAACCAAGGTGGAGACAAATGTGGTGCAACTGATTGCAGTCAGCCCCACTGTTCAAGGCTTGTCCTCCGTACTGCACTACAATAAATTAACTATTGGATAAGAGATCTCAGAAAGTTGAAACTGCTATGCAAAGTTAACTCGATCCTGACATTGAGTAATAAATCTATTTAACACATATATATACCCATATCCTCACGCATTTACCCACAACCATCTAATTTTTCTGAATTAGGAGTAAGTAAATCATTTCGTCTTAAATAGGGTCTTTTACTTGGTTTAGAGATGGCTTTTGATGACATACATTGTAGTTTCTAATTCTTTGCAATAACAGTCTGAGATTTATGACGCCACCTACTTCTATTACAGTAGAGGGCTCCTGAGATATTCAACCAACAATACGATTTAAGAAAGATTCTCCGTTGGTTTCTAACACCTTTAAGCCTCTCAAGCCAGGTTCAATTAAGAACGACCTCTACTACACCGGGTCACATGAACCAAATACATCCATACTTCAAACCCAATTCTAAAGCTGCAAAGCACCTTAGAGAAACCAATAGCCAGCAAAAGACACTGTTCGGGGCAACTAAAACGCATTACCGATCCTAAAACCCACATTAGATTGTTGGGTGGCCATAAAAGACCAATAAGATGAGCCCCAAAGTACCTTACTCATTGTCTCCTGAATCCAAATCATATACTCCATACTACCACAACCACAAAGTTGTAACCATGCACATCACAATCTGAATACATTATGCTTTTCCTCAATTATTTAACCCTCCAGTCAATAGTTCGGTTCTTTACACAGTGGATTACACGAGAGAATAGTTAGCGGACTATTCCAAACGAGATAAATCTCGAACACTCGAGAACATTCTTCGCACAAGAAACAATGAGAGAAAATCTCACAATTTCATTAATAATCAAAGTTTTTTTCTAATGAAAGATTACAAGCATATAAATACTAATTGATAAATCCTAACTCAACTAGAAAATAAAATAAAATAAAAGTCTTCTAATCCAAATAGGAATTAGAATCCTATTCTAAATAGAAAACTAATTAAAAGCATACTTAACCAAACAAAAATACTAACAAAATTAATTAGCTACATATAAGAAAAATCCTAGTCAAATAAGAAAAACTAAAATAAATCTTTTAGGCAAACTATGAAAGAAATAAAATATAGAACAATCTTACTTTAATTAAAAGAAATCCTAATAAAATTAGGAAACAAAATAAATTTAGAAAAAATAATCTTTCATAATTTTCCACAATAATTCGTAGCTCTGGTTACCGGTAACCCAGGCTTAGTGGGGGTGTGGTTATCGATAACCAAGGCCTCTGTTGGCTGGTCCGGGTGCCGGTTACCAGTAACCTGAATAATGATTAGCCCCTGGTTATCGGTAACTGAGGCACTGGATTTTTGGGATTGATGAGGATACCATTTTGTGCTTCGGAATATTGATATTTAAGTGGTTCTTGATTTAAAACCCAATTTCCAAATAACAATTTCTTCGGTTTTTTGCGATGCTTTTAATTTCGGCATTGAGCCAAAAGTTGTCCTACATCAGTCCCCTCTTCTTCAAAAGAACTCGACCTTGAGTTCAAGTTTGGATAAAACGGTTTCTCCCCGTGACAATCAAATAAATCCGCAGCATTACAAACTTTGGAAATATTTAGAAAGTATGAAAAATCAATAATATATGCATCATCCCCGAGATTCTTGAGAACTGTGTACGTGCCATACTTTCTCGGTTGTATCTTGTCGTATGTCCCAATGATAAATATCTCATTTCACAAAAATATCATTACCGGATCTTCTTCTTTGAAAATTTGGGCATACTTTTGCTTGTCAATAGGCTTCGTGTTCGTTGCAACAGTCTCGTTAAAATCCTCTTTTCCCGGATACACCTCCTTTTCCTCGGACACACGTAGATTATTGTCCACAAAAATTGGCTCAGAATCTTTAAAATCTTCTACGGGCTCTTCTACTTATTCTCTTAGAACTTCATTCTCTTTTAGACTCATCTCAGAGTATGGTAAGTTAGACAGACTTGCTCCGGGTACCAAATCAATTTGGCGTTGAATATTCCGCAAAGGAGGAAGTTCATTGGGCACATCCTACGATACTACCTCTACAAACTCCTCCAATAATGATAGCACATTTCGATATGTGGATTCTTGATGCATTTCGATATGTATTTTGGGTTTTCCTCTGTGTAGAGGGACCAGTGTTCATGTATATCGAAATGTGACCCCCTTCTTTCGATATGTATAACATGTTGTCTCTTGTACGTCTAGGCCAATGATGTCACATATCAATATGTGATTTGTACATATCGATACGTGATACAATCTGGATTGTTCGACAATTTAAGAGAGGGGTAAATTTGTCTTTTGTGTGGGTTATATATATATGATGTGTGTGTATTGAGGGAGTTCAAAACCCCCATTTTACACATCTTTTCTCCCTCTTCTGTCTCTCTCACCTCTCTCTATATCTCTCCCTCAATCTCTCACTTCCTCTCAAGATCTTGCACAAACCGTTGGATTTTCAGAGAAACGTTCTTCACCAACGTTGACGAGCGCATCAAGGGATACGATACGATGAGTTCGGTTTGTGTGGTTGTGAAGAAACTCTCACCTAGGGTTTTCAAGGTTTGAATCTCTTGGTGGGTAAATGTCTCTCTACTCCCTCGTGTGTATGTGTGAATGATTTCATTTTCATCATTTTCGAAATCTATATGAGTAGATCTAGCATGATTGCCTAGGGTATGACTAGGTTTGTGTTTGGGGTTGTATTCCCATGGATATGGGTTACGGAGATAACTAGAATGATATACTTGTGACCCTTAGACTAATGGTCACCAAGTGTTCGATAAAATGCCTAAGCTAGGTTATGGCTTAGTTCGGAGGGAAGTATGACTTGTAAGAGAAATTTGAGGTTATAATGATAAGACTTGGGGTGGTAGCCATGTTCATATGCATCATATTATGCTGAATCGACTTAGGGGTCATATGGCACATTTGGGAAGGTGTAGGGTGGAAAGATTCAGTATGAAGAGAGGTGAAGCACTTGGGAAACAATGAGAATCCATAAATGAATATCCAAGCATTGGAATTGAATCACCTAAAAGGTTGACCTAATGTACCAAATGAACGTGAATATTGTGGAATACCCTAAGAGGGTATTGACATGTATAATCTTGTATTCACTCAAGAGAACATATTCAAATGTATTCTAATGACTCCAATGTATTCATACATATTCAAAGAAAACCCATATGTATTCTATGTATTGCAAATGAGTCAAAATGTATTCTATGTATTCTTGGGTGTATTGTAAGTGGCGGGTGTTTCATGTATTCAAGCCCAGCCCTTGTAATCTGACGAGTATGGTGACTTGAGCATTTGTATTCTGGGGGATTGTATTCATTACACATTGCGCAATGGGGGTTTGACTGGGCTCTCCCGCCATATACGAAAAATCGCAAGGAACACTGGGAGTTGGTCGACGGGCCACTCTTTCGAGGAACCGCTCAATAAGTCACCTACTCCTATGTATTTTTGTATTCAATGTATTCTCATTGTGTATTCCTTGAACAGGTTGTACTTTATATTAAGTGTCGGACGTTTCATGTATTCAAGTTCGGCCGCAACATGTATTCAACCTCGAACATTTCATGTATTTAGTTCTGAGAGAATGCGCTCTGTATTAGGCATTTCATGTATTCAGTCCTAACATAGCACCGACTTTCATTGTATTCAGTCCCGAGGCACATGTGTATTCAACGACGAGGTTTCATGTATTCAACCCGTTCGTGATTGTATTCAAGCATCGGACGTTTCATGTATTCAAGTCCGTATGCCTTGTATTCTCTCATGGAAGGGTTTCATATACTCAACTTGTCCATTGGTGAGTTGGATGTGTATTGATTGTATTCAAAGAAAGAAAATACCAATGTATTCAATTCACACATGAGCTAAAGGTGAGGTGTATTCTTGAGACTGTCTAGCTCGTAATAGTGTGATGGTGGGTTTGTGTAGATTGTGAGGTGAGTTCTTAGGGTTGTTTTACCCTAGGATTGATGGTCATGTATTTGGGTAGATAATGGTACCTCCCCTTGGATGGATCTTGAGGACTTGCATGTTGATTCGTATTGTATTTGAGGATGTGTGTTGCATTCATGATTGGAGTTGTGATTGGGTTTGGATGTTTGAGGTTATGCCTTCATATCATGCGGTGTTGATTCATTTACTATCCTTTGGCACGTCTTGCATGTGAACACTTAGGTACACACCCACCATATGCATGCATGGTAGTAGTTAGGGACTTTCTCACTGAGCATATGGACCGCTCAGACCCTCCTCCCTTCCTCCAATAATTGTGTTGCAGGGGTTCGTGGGTGAGATTTGCTAGAGTCTTCCTTGATCAGCCGCTGGATCTTGTATTGGAGTTATCACCTCCCATGTATTTTTTGTCTTTCTTTTTCTTGTAAAGGATACATTCAGAAAATGTATTTATGTATCTTCTGCTTTTCTTTTACTTTGTACCCTTGTACCATTTCTATTGGAACATGTTGTGTTTTTCCTATTCATCTTTTTGGGTTATATCATGGTTGGTGAGTGATTTTCTCTATTTCAAAAAAAAAGTTTGAAAATCCGGGCCTTGACAACTTGGTATCAGAGCTTTCGGTTCGAATACCTTGGAACCTTTGGGGAGACACTTAGTCTCTATGGGTTGAATTTGTATTGCATTGGATTGTGGTTATGTGTACGTGTGCATGTCATGCATCCTCATTGCATCATGATAGTGTGTTCTGGGAATATAATGCATGTTTTGGTTCTACTCCATGGATGTTGAGTTTTTCCATGCCATCGGAGTCGAGTATCTTGTATGAGTGGTGGTTTATCCCCCTCCTTGAGGCGTTTGTGGCTAGTGTTGTATTAGTTTATGTGTCTATTGTGCATAATTCAGTTTATCTCTTTTGCGAGGTAGCTTGATGGTTGTCAGGCGTATTACGGGTCCAAGTGGGGCTAACCGAGGCAGAGGTCGTCGGGGTGTCCCCTTAGAGGGTATTGTTCATGATGAGGAGGTGCCTATAGTCCTGGGTCAGTTTGCTAAGGAACTAGCAGTTGTTATTGCTGAGGCCAACCTTGGGGTAGGTGCTCCTAGGAATGGTAGTATAAGCTAGACCGTTAAGGCAATGAAGGAGTTCTGTAGTATGAACTCCTTAGTTTAATGGTGAAGGTGATCTCATTGATGCCAATTATTGGCTTTCTAGAGTTTGTAGGATCCTCGACACCCTGGATATCTCAGAGGATGGTATGAGAATATCCTTTGTCGTTTGTCAGCTCGTTGGGAAAGCCAAAAAATGGTGGAGTTCTGTTGTTGAGGCATGGAGAGATGCGAGAAGGGTCACAAGGCAGGGTGAACAACTATTGAATATCAACCCCTTGGAGGGTATGACTTGGGATCAGTTTCAGACTATCTTCGAGGGTCAGTATTTTCCGGAGTCATATCGTGAGAAGCTGAGGGAGCAGTTTGAGAAGATGGAGCAAGGTGACATGTCGGTGTCCCAATATGCAATCAAATTCCAAGCGTTGTCTCGCTTTGCACCTGATTTAATGAGTTCGGAGGAGCGAAAGTGTAGACGGTTCGAAAAGGGTATTCACCCTTCGGTCAAGAGATTAGTAATGAGCCAGCGAATCCGTGACTTCTCCAGTATTGTGGAGTGTGCTAGAGTGATAGAACCTAGCGAGGAGCCAGTAAAGACCTCTAAAGAGGTGAAAGTATAGGAACCACGCCGGCAATCGGCGACCACTAGTTCTTCTTCGGGCAGTTTTGGTAGGAAGAGGAGCAGAGATAACTCTTATTATTTGCGTGAATTTCTTGGATCAGCACCATCTCTGGCGCGAAGTGTGCAAGGATTGTCTCCATTGGGCCAAGTCATCTGTTACAAGTGCAATCAGCCAGGCCATTACCATTCTGAGTGTCCTTCCAATACTTGTTTCCGTTGTGGACGACCGGGGCATATGGTAAGGCATTGCCCACATGGTGTGGAAACTCGTGAAGGGTTAGAGCTAGTTCAGCAACCTGGCATTAGATAGAACAATCTCCAGCCTCGGGTCCTACCGCAGCAGTCCATTTCCCGTGGGCATTCTTCAAGCAGAGGTTCTCCGTTCAGTCGTGGTGCAGCTTCGACCACTCCTAATCGGGGTTCAGCTCAGCAGGATAGAATCATTGAGCGTCCTATGACTCATGGTCGAGTCTATATTTTGTCTTCAACTAATCCTCAGCCTTCGGATCCTCGTCCTTCCAGATTGTAGTTCGGGAGATCTGTTGTTAGCATCTTTATTTGAGAATCAATTTCTCTTTGTAAGGTTGATTCCTTTGTTGTATTTCATTTGAGTTGTATTTTGAGTTGAAGTTCACCCATGTAACTTATTTCTTGATTCCAATCTTCTAGTTGGGTGACACCTTGTAACCTTATTCAATATCGAATCTTAATGGAAATGATTCTCATTTGGAGAATTATGCGTTCTTGTTGTTTGCCTTTCCTTCGAGGTTGTATCCTTGGCTTGAATGTCCATCTATTTGTGATTGTTGTGAGATTCTAGTAAGGCAAAAAGTTTGACCTATGTTGGTTATGTTAATTCGTAAGTCTATAAATTCATATATTCGAATAACCGTGGGAATTTGGGTGCAAATGCATATTGGCATTTAGAATTGGCGTGAGTTTGGTGCTATGCCATGTTGTTTGAGCCTAGCATGTATGCATTTCAGTGTGTGTGAGTACTTTCTTAGCGATGTGATATATATTTGATGTGAGTGGATTGATTTGAGAAGAGTGTCCGACCGGCGCATCTCAAAACAAACCACCAAGGTCATTCGGTTATCACACTAGGAGGTGTGTGATGTTGTGTGTGTTGGTCTGTATTGTGGTGCATGTGTGTGCATTAAATTATAAGTGCTCGTATGTACGTGGGTTGTTGGTGTATTGGTGTACCCTTGGAGTAACTGTATCGTATCTGTGTGTCTATATCGCATCACGATATTGTTATTGGCATTTCCCTCTCGCATCGGTATTTTCTCCTTGCGATGAAGTTGAATTTGAGGTGCGGGTATAAGGTTGATGAAGTGTGGAGTGTTCATACTTCGTGCCTACATCTTGTATTGGTGGTTTCCACCTTATGTTTCTTATCAAATTTCGAGGACAAAATTTCTTTAAAGAGTATAAGATGTCATGTCCCAGAATTTCAAAGGAGGGTTTTGGAATAATTTCCGATGATTTGTTGTTATTTAGATGAATGATTTTCTCAAATGAAGAAATTCTTGGGTTTGAGTGGATGGTTGGATTTGTGTTTGGGGTTTATTTGATAGAGATTAGAAGTTGGTGTTGAATGTGGAGGTTGGCCTGGATTTTCGAAAGTTTGAGGAGTGATCGGAGGTGCTTTTTCGGAAATTGAGGAAGAAGGGAAAGGTGGGTTGAATTTATTTTTCAGGAAGTTGGCAGAGAAAGGCTTGGTTGTAGTCCTTTTGATTTTCCAGAAATAGACGAGGGAGGAAGGAAGCTTGGCTTGGGATTTCCGGAAAATGGAAGGAAGGAAGAAGGTTGGGTTGTTGTGGTCTTTCAGAAGAAGGAGAGAAGTTGCAGAAGAAGGAGAAAAGGGGATCTGGGTTGGTTCGGGCTGTGGTCTTGGTTTTTCAAAAATGGGATAGCCCATTTCCGGTAATGCACGTTTTAGTGGCTTAGTGAATTGGATTTCCAGAAGTTTCGTTTTTGCATTTCCAGAAGTGCACCATTTCGATATGCACCTCCTCCCCTCCTTCCACATTTCGAAATGTGGTGATTCTGTCCACTGGATCCTTGAGGTTTCACATTTCAATATGTGAATTGATCAATGGGTATGTGCACCTTAGCATATTTCGATATGTGGATTCTTGATGCATTTCGATATGTGTTTTGAGTTTTCCTCTGTGTAGCAGGACTAATTGTCATGTATATCGAAATGTGACCCCCTTCACATTTCGATATGTATCACCTGTTGTCTCTTGTGCATCTGGGCCAGTGATGTCATAGATCGATATGTGATTTGTACACATATCGATATGTGATACAATTTGGGTTGTTAGACAGTTTAAGTAGTATAAATTTGTCTTTTGTGTAGGTTATATATATATGATGTATGTGTGTGTATTGAGGGAGTTCAAACCCCCATTTTACACATCTTCTCTCTCTTCCGTCTCTCTCACCTCTCTCTATATCTCTCCCTCAAACTCTCACTTTCTCTCAAGATCTTGCATTGGGTTTTTGGAGAAACATTCTTTACCAACGTTGACGAGTGCATCAAGTGCTACGCTACGGTGAGTTCGGTTTGTGTGGTTGTGAAGAAACCCTCACCTAGGGTTTTCAATGCTTGAATCTCTTGGTGGATAAATCTCTATCTACTCCCTTGTGTGTATATGTGAGTGATTTCATTTTCATCATTTTTGAAATCTATATGAGTAGATCTAGAATGATTGCCTAGGGTATGACTAGGTTTGTGTTTGAGGTTGTATTCTCATGGATATGGGTTAAGAAGATAACTAGAGTGATATACTTGTGACCCTTAGACTAATGGTCACCAAGTGTTCGATAAAATGCCTAAGCTAGGTTATGGCTTAGTTCGGAGGAAAGTATGACTTGTAAGAGAAATTTGAGGTTATAATGATAAGACTTGGGGTGGTAGCCATGTTCATATGCATCATATTATGCTGAATCGACTTAGGGGTCATATGGCACATTTGGGAAGGTGTAGGGTGGAAAGATTAAGTATGAGAAGAGGTGAAGCATTTGGGAAACAATGAGGATCCATAAATGAATATCCAAGTATTGGAATTGAATCACCTAAAAGGTTGACCCAATGTACC
>NMUG010000579.1:0-21446 GCA_002855965.1 Monotropa hypopitys | reverse complement strand
CTTAGATGTACAATAAGTAAGATTACTTACTACTGGCTAAAGTATGGATTGCTTTGGTAATAGAAGTAAGCAACAGATGATTCACAGGAAAATGTGTTGATTGATATATTGGTATCAATTCTTTAATTTGTAACTGCTGGCTGAAAATGATGTTCTCCCTGTGAACCAAAGTCAAACTCTACTTAAAATCTAAAGGCAAACTCGACTCCTAGACAAGCCTCCAATGCTATGGTAATCATTTTCCAAAAAAAAACCAGATATTAAAATTGAAAGGGCGTCTAGTAGTAGCAACTAGCAACATAAAAGCCAATATATTGAACATTTGAAGATGATTCTACTATACAACTTCCATAGATCAAGGATTACAAGATATGTCCTTCAATACATATAAAAAATCAAAATTGTCTCATTCAATGGGAAATTCACCTTCAATTGCTAAAATTTGCAGTATATCATCCAATGTATTTAAGATGTAGCATTTCATTTCAAGAATGTTTTGCATCCCTTGTTTGTACAGCGATCTGAAGATTGATACACTTGTCCATGCTTCCTTATTCTCGTTTCCCTTTTTGTTATTCTATTTTTAATTATTTTCTCCTTGACTGAAAACATTTTTCTACTTAAAACAAAAAATTATAACTTTGACATTAAGAAGGAGGCTACTGATTAGTAGCAATACAACCCTCATAACTAATTTTAGAAACACAAAGTAGGAATGCATGATCTTTATATTTCAACTACTTACAGCTTCACCAGAACTGAGAAACCTGTGGGCCAGAAATGTATCCACGTCATACCTATAAAGCCAAAAACAAAGTCATTAGCAACACAAAACTAGTAACTATAAACCAAATTACCTCTAAGTCGTGTTACATGGACTTGGGTATAGGTGTCAAATGCGGGTATGTTTTGTCGGCCCTCATCTAATTTTTAATGTATGGACACGAGGCACACAAAAGCACTTGCATCCGTTAGCATATTTCCTTTTTTATATTGGAAAGTAGTGTTAAGAAGGTGCCAAAGGCATTTCAAGCATACTTCATGGTAAAATCTTCACACAAAACGCTTCATATGTAAATATCCAAGTCGACATGCTGGACATTGATCTCATACCGTTATGCAAGTGTGTCGGCATACTTTATGTATATATGAAAGAGTCCATCCAACATAGCCTCCGTATACAAATACCACCTGATATTATTATGAAAACTCTCATACCAACTAGTAGGAACATAATTAAGCCAGTCAATGGTACACATTGGATGCCAACCAAACAAACTGCCGCTCATATTTTTATCTTCTTTCTTTGGGACTTCAGAGCAAAGGCGATTTCAAAAGCCTCGAGTTTATTTACAGTAATACACTTAGGACAAGTGTTACTAACAATAACGAGTTCTATTTGTTACACCTGCTATCAATGTATTAACAAATCCTAATGATTGTGTTACACTGGAAGTCTGGAAAGACAGCTTGATATCTCCAACAGTATTTCAGTCTAGCGTGGATATAAATATACACTTTGATTCGCATAAACTGGCAATATGTGGACGTTGATCATTAACTCAGATATTTGATCTCCAGATATAGTCAGCACTTGGACAGAGGAATAAGAAGCTTTATATGCCTCCATAGTAACTTTTCTTTGAACCAAGACATGATTAAAGGAAATGAGACCCTATCCTTGGTGCTAACATTTACACTGCATATCGCATCGGGGGAAATACAGGAAATATAGCATACACAAGCGAATAACCAGCTAGATAGAACAGG
This sequence comes from Monotropa hypopitys, assembly GCA_002855965.1. Lineage (NCBI taxonomy): Eukaryota > Viridiplantae > Streptophyta > Magnoliopsida > Ericales > Ericaceae > Monotropa > Monotropa hypopitys. Next base: position 19,676 of record NMUG010000579.1, on the reverse strand, counting down.
AAATGACAACATTTTTCTTGCTGGCTATATGTAGGCTTACCATGCCCCATCTTTAGATGATTTAGCCTCAAACTCCAAGTCTGATAGATCTGGAATCATTTCTCCTGCTTTTGGAACAAATATTTTCAAAAACTTCCCACAAATCAATTCTCCAGGAAATACAGAAATTCTTTCCAATTTTAGAGTCATAAAATTTGTCGCAAATTAAAAGGAAAAGAGGAATAAAAGTAAGCATAAAGAGCACAAGCTCCTACGAAACAGAGGCATTAATAGTGGTTTTAAAAGTTGTACGACCAAGATTTAAATAAGCTATGAAAAAACGTTCAACTTTCTGCAACACTTATGGCTTAGATGTTGAAGGAAGAAAGCATGGTAATCATTAATGTACAAAGAAAGTGATTTTCTCCGGATCTACCCTCTCTGATGTCTTTTGGTTTTGATTTTGGGTCATGATTCTACAACAAAATATCCCTTTAGTTCCTCGTTTTTTATGGTATAGGAGAACCAATGTTTCAGTGGTTTTACGAGAACAAACACTTTGTACATATTGCCAAAGGTTAGATCTCTCTCCAATCCTTTCTCCGCTCATACACTCAATGATTGGGGACTACACGGGTTATGTTATTATTGGAAAGAAAATAAATATATTGTGTAAATATAAATTGTGTGATTGTAATTGATTAGGTAGATTGTAAAATAGGAAGGTTGTATATTTATTGATTAGGTAGATTGTAAAATAGGAAGGTTGTATATTGATTGATTAGGTAGACTATGAAGGTAGTCTATTTATATTGCCTCCTTGAGAGATGAATATACATTGAAAATCATTCTTCAACATGGTATCAGAGCAAGTCATTTTATTCTCGTTCTTAACTGAGTAAAACACTCAGTATTATTTTTCCTCCTTTCTCGTTCTTAACTGAGTGAAACACTCAGTATTTTTTTTCTCCTTTACTGTAACGTAAAGATTCTATCACTCCTTTCCACCCTAATCTCGACAACCCGCCGCCAGCCCTCATACAAACCCTAATCCTACCACCATGCCGCCATCGCGCCTCCCCTTCCCCCTTCAAATCGATCTCTGGTCGTGCCTCCCTCTGTCAACCTGTTCTCCGCCAGCCATCGACCTCTTCACGTCGATCTCCTCCAGTCGGATCTCTGGCCGACAACCACTCTCCGGCGACTTGTCCTTCAGAAATTGTCGTCTCTGTTGTCGCCTCTCGCCATCTCCGCCACCACCATCAGCAACAGATTCTTGCTCTGTCCAGTCACTCCGCCACCACCCCATCGCCAACAGCAACAGATCTGTCCTCAGCACCTCAGTGCCTCAGCCGATCTATTCCTAGTCTGTGTACTAACCCTTGCCCTGTCCAGATCTGTCCAGATCAGCCCCTCGTTCGTCCGAATCTGCTGTCATCACCTCTGACTTCCGATCTTTGCTGCGATTCCAGATCTGTCGGTTCTTGCTGCTCCGATCTCTCTCGATCTGAAGTTACTGTCCTGTTTTTTGCCGATCCTTGCTTCGGCAGCCCTTGTTGGTATCAGTAACTTCTGTTTGCTCATTTTTCTTTCATTATGGGTGATAATGATAAAAACAAAATGATTAATACATCGTGCAACAAGGATATGATCAAAGAGTATCGTCGTTCTCTTACCACAGTAAAGTTAAATGGGTCAAACTATCTTCCATGGTCTCGTGATGTGTATATCTCTCTAAAAGCTAGTGGTGAAACTTCTTATATTACCGATGATCCATCCACTGACCCCAATTGGGCTCAAAATGATGCTCATATAATGACTTTACTGTGGAATAGCCTTGAACCTGATATCTTTAATATTGTTGCTTGCCAAGAGACATCTAAAGCTATCTGGGATACTCTATGTGAGTTATATTCATCGGAACAGAATATCTCTCGTGTCTTCCAGATTTATCAGAATATTTTCTCCCTTCAACAAGGAGATAAATGTGTTGATAAATACTTCTCAAATCTAAAGGGCATGTGAGATGAGTTAAATGTTTACCAGCCACTTTCTTTAGATTTAAAAGTCCAGCAAAAATACAGAGAAGAATTCCAGACCTGCAAATTTTTGTCCGGATTAAATTCCGACCTTGCCCCTCTTGGTTCCCAGATTCTCTCTAGAAAAGAAGTCCCTACTGTTGGCGAGGCATTTGCTCGTGTTCGACGGCATGCTCCCCGTACTCCTGGGTTAGATCATCCAGCACCATCTGCCCTGGCTGCCCCCATATCTTCTGCTGCTCCTGGATATTCTGGTAATCGTAATCCCTCACACAGTCGTGATCGAGGTGGTCGTCGTGGAGGACGTGGGGGACGTGGTGGTTGTGGTACCAAGAAGTGTACTCATTGTGGTGCAACCAACCACGATGTTGATTTTTGTTGGAAGCTGCATGGTAAGCCAGCTTGGGCTAATCAAGCTTCTCTTGAGGGGGAGTCCTCCACTCTAGCACCTACTCAGATTACTATGTCCAAGACTGAGTATGATTCTCTGATTCAAAAAGGTGTTGCATCTCCTACTTCTACTGCAACTCATGTCACCGCAGGTAACATGTGTCTTCATTCATCTTCTCATAGCACTCATTGAATTCTTGACTCTGGAGCATCTGATCATATGACGGGTAATGTGTCTCTTTTAACTGACGTTGTTATCCCTTCTGTTAAAACTTATGTTACGATTGCCGATGGTACTAAAATTTTGGTTCAAGGCATTGGCACATATCGCTCATCTGGTCTTAGTTTCCCTTCTGTTCTATATTTGCCTCAATTTCCATTTAATCTTTTTTCCATTCATAAATTAACCCACACTCACCAATACTCTATTTCTTTCTTTCCATCTCATTGTAAATTTCAGGATCTCAAGACGAAGGAGATGATTGGTGGGGGGTATGAGAAGAATGGTTTGTATTATCTTCAGGAGTATCAGCAGTCATTCAGCCATTCTGCTCTGCATTCCACTATTACACCTTATCAGTGGCACTGTCGTCTTGGGCACCCATCCTCAGCCAACCTTCGCAAGCTTGTTTCTGATTTACCCAGTTTTTCTCCTTTCAATTGTGAAACATGTGAACTCAGTAAACACCGTAGGGTTTCTTTTCCTTTACAGAATTAGCCACTATATGTCACATCTTTTGCTTTAGTTCATTCTGATATTTTGGGACCTTCGTGAACTACAAATTTGTGTAGTGCTCGCTATTTTGTCACATTTATTGATGATTTTTCCCGTTTAACCTGGGTGTATCTCCTCAAGGAAAGATCTCAACTCTTTCATGTCTTTACCATTTTTCATGCTATGATTGTCAATCAGTTTAATGCTAAATTGCGTATTTTACAGACTGATAATGCCCAAGAATATCTCTCTCACCAATTTTGGCAATTTAATTAAATTCATGGTATTATTCATCAAACTGCTTGCGTTATTACCCCTCAACAAAATAGGGTTGTTGAACGGAAGAATGGACCTCTTTTAGCTGTTACTCGTGCTCTTATGCTTCATATGAATGTCCCCAAACATTTCTGGGGATATGCCGTCCTTACCGCAAATTACCTCATAAATCGTACCCCTTCTCGAGTTTTGCATGGCACTAATCCTTATCAGGTCATGTTTCCTGACAAAGATCTCTATATTCTTCCTCCCAAAACTTTTGGGTGTGTATCCTTTGTTCATAATCTTTCTCCAGGTCATGATAAACTGGATCCACACTCTTACAAATGCATTTTTCTTGGCTACTCGTTGACCCAGAAAAGATATAAGTGCTATAGTCCCTCGTTACGAAAACACTTTGTAAGTGCCGATGTAACCTTTTTTGAACATATCCCATATTATTCCCTTGAGGGTTCTCAGCTAATACTACCCTTGCTGGATTCCCCATGCCTTCCTGAGATTGCTCATTTATGAGTAGCACATGGTCTACCAAAGACTACTATTCGACCTCCTGTTACAAAGGTGTATGTCCGACGCTCATCTGCTGATGCTCCTCCTGTTGCGCTTGCAGATCCAGCTTATGTACCCACACCATCTTCTCCAACGTCTCCGGATCCAACTCTCGCACTTCCTATTGCTTATCGTAAAGGTATTCAGTCCTGCACTTCTCATCCTATCTCACAGTTTGTATCTTATGAACATTTATCTTCATCCTTTCGTGCTTTCTCTGTCTTTGTCCTCTGTTTTTGTTCCTAAATCTTATCAGGAAGCTATTTCTCATCCTGGATGGCGTTCTGCTATAGAAGAAGAGATGCATGCTCTGTCCTTGAATCATACTTGGGATCTTGTTCCCAAACCTCTTGGAGCTCATATTGTGGGTTGTCGTTGGGTGTTTTCCGTCAAACACAACCCTAATGGTACTCTTGAATGTCTGAAAGCACGTCTTGTGGCCAAAGGTTTTACTCAAACATATGGGCTTGATTACACTGAGATATTTTCTCTGGTGGCCAAACTCAACTCGGTCCGCATTATTATATCTCTTGCAGCCAACCTTGATTGGCCTCTCCATCAGCTTGATGTCAAGAATGCCTTTCTTCATGGGGACCTTTCAGAGACAGTCTATATGACTCAACCTCCCGGTTTTGAGTCTAAGGAGGAGTGTGTGTGTCATCTTCGCAAATCTATCTATGGCCTCAAACAATCTCCTCGAGCTTGGTTCAGTAAATTTAGTAGCATTGTCGTGTCTCATGGTATGACTCGAAGTCAAACTGATCATTCAGTATTTTTTAAACGAACCACTCGGGGTATTGTCATTCTTGTGGTATATGTGGATGATATTGTCATCACTGGAAGTGACAACAGTAGGATTCAAACATTAATTTGTCATCTGTGTTCCAATTTTCTCACTAAGGATCATGGCAAACTTCGATACTTTCTTGGCATAGAGGTTGCCCATTCTAAAGCAGGCATCAGTTTATCACAAAGGAAATACACTCTTGATCTTTTGAAAGATACAGGTTATCTCGGCTCTAAACATGTATCCACTCTCATTGAGACCAATGTTAAACTCTTACCTGAAGATGGAGAATTATTTGATAATCCTGAAATGTATCGGAGGCTTGTGGGTAAACTTATTTATCTCACTATCACTCGGCCCGATATTTCCTATGCCATCAGTATTGTCAGCCAATTTATGAGTTGTCCTCGGGTACCCCATATGGATGCCGTTGTTCGTATCTTGAAGTATCTTAAAAATTCCCCAGGACGTGGGCTTCTCTACAAAGCATCTAGACATCTCCGTATCGAAGGATATACTGATGCTGACTGGGCTGGATCTCCTGCTGATCGTCGTTCTACCACAGGATATTGCACCTTTATAGGTGGAAATCTTGTGACATAGAAAAGCAAAAAATAGTCAGTTGTAGCAAGGTCGAGTGCTGAAGCTGAGTATAGAGCCATGGCTCATACCACTGGTGAATTAACTTGGTTGCATATCCTTCTACTTGAGTTCGGGATTCCGGTTCATGGTCCCACTCCATTATATTGTGATAATCAGGCAGCTATTCATATCGCGAACAATCCTGTCTTCCACGAAAGGACCAAGCACATTGAAGTTGATTGTCATTTTATTCGATCCAAAGTAGAGTCCAAAGAAATTTGCACACTATTTGTTCATTCAGGCTCTCAACTTGCTAACATCTTCACGAAGGCTCTTCCCAAAGCTTCTATCGACTCTATTTGTTGCAAGTTTGGAGTATACGATGTATACGCTCCAGCTTGAGGGGAGTATTGGAAAGAAAGTAAATATATTGTGTAAATATAAATTGAGTGATTGTAATTGATTAGGTAGATTGTAAAATAGGAAGGTTGTATATTGATTGATTAGGTAGATTATGAAGGTAGTCTATTTATATTGCCTCCTTGAGAGATGAATATACATTGAAAATCATTCTTCAACAGTTATGTTGTTGATAATGGAGAAGCATTCAACCAACCACTACTCTGATTTGCGTAGAAAAATTGAAACCACTTGACTGCAGAGACACCGACACATCAAGTCCAGTTTAGGGCCTATGTTAGTATTTTTCTAAATAAAATTCCAATAAACACTGCATCACAACCAACCCTGCTCCCAAAAAGGAGTTACAATTTAATCCGTAAAAGGAAACAGAGTATGTCACTGCATAGAGCTTTTTCAATGTGCTCACACATTCATGATTTGTCCAATGAGCCCCAAAACACTACTTTGTTCGGAAAGATTCCCCACTTCGCCAAACCCTGTTAGAGGTTGGAAAAAGATTGGAGTATTGGGTATAGACTCGTAGAAATATTTTTATGCACAGGAAAACTTGATTCAGAATTCCAACTTGAAGAATCATTGGCCTTGTATTAAAATCAAATCCATTAGTACTGACAGATTAACAACAATCAAATTACCTTTGGATGCTGGAGGACTTGCATATACTTTATTCAGAGGAGCTTCTGGAGCAACAGACAATTTCTCCGGAGAATTAGGTGAAGATGCATCTTTCAATGGATCGGATTGCTGCCTCTTACGGAACCAACTTTGTACCTGAAATGTAATCACAACGATAGGGTTTCAAAAACAATTTAGGAATAAATAATACAAGCAGAAGAGGAAAAATGCGAACCTCAGTCCACTTTACTATAGGTTTCCCAACTCGACCTTTAGAGCGGCTGCAAAAACAAAAGGACTCAACAACCAAACTACCATCTTCCGAAAGGACTTAGTTTTTCTGTACAAAGATGTGAAGGATTCATTTGATTCAACTAGTCTATACTCAGATCCGCAAAATTTAACTCACTTGAAACCTTTTGAAATCTTTTTACAGAACACCCGATCCAGAGATTGTTGTCCTGATTCTCTATGTAATTTCTCCATTTTCTCAATCTGTTTGAATCGGGGTAGCAAAAGATGAGCGCATCATGCCTCTTAATATTTTCTGAAGGAAAAAATGAAGAGAAAGAGGCCAAAAAAAAATTCATATCTAAGGTCAAGGGGATATTTCCACTTTCAATGAGACAAAGCCAAATCATGTACATTATTGCCAATGGCTCAAATAATAGCCAATAAACCAAATAAGAGAACTACGTAATAAACCGTATAGCATGCTTTCACTAGTTAAATATTTCAACACAAGTCAACATTTTAAGATTGAAGAACAAGAAAAAACCCAAGTCCGGGCACCTATCCAGGGTAACCCCCGCCAAATTACAAACAAACATGGCAGGCAGAATATAATATCAATCAATGAAGTAAACCTATATAACAACTAAAACAATGTCCATTCAAATCAAAATATAAGATTGTGGCACTGCAATTCCACCCAAAAAGTTTCACACTTTAAAGAAACAGGGGGGAAGCAATGCAAATCTAACACTTCACCATAGTTAAATAAAAGCTAACAGGAATTTCAACAAAAATTTTCAATAACTTGAACATGAAAAAGTCTACAGCTTATTTTTGGAACTTTTACTGGATTTAGTTACTTTAAAAAGTGAGTCATTTCTATCTTACAACAATAACAGTTGCAAGATCTGGAACCCACCCGCCACATGATCCTTGCATGTCACCTCCACTTATTCCTGTGATTCCACGGATTAACCTTATAATATAACATGTGGATTATTTATATGATAACATGTGCTTTGTTGGCCTCTCAAAGGTTAAGACATGCCAATTCTTCGTGAAGCTGGTGTATGAGAATATTAGGGACATTCTCCAAAAGCATTTCCGAGACAGTCAGGAACATTCGTTCACTCAAGCATATCCAGCACCAAGCCACTTCCTTGTTTGCCAAGAACCCCCTCCATGGTTCCATGCTCATCTCGAATGAGCCTAGGTCAGGCCTAGGGAGTAAAGCCTAACTACTCTGTGGATCTTTGGGATCATGCAACTTGGTGGTTGCAGATGATGGCTTCAAAGGAGGGTGTGGGGGGGTGTTTAGACTTTCAGTGTCCAAACATCCTATTGTTCAAGGATAAGTTCCGTACTCTGTACATACTCATACTTGAAGAGCATTCTGCATAACCTCCAACACCTATGAAGCACGGATACCTGGAACACGGATCGCTGCGGTATGAGGAACGGGAACGGAGATCGCGGCCCCTCCGTAATGCGGTACGGTAGGGGTAGGCTTCTTCGGATCGCCAATTGCTTATTATAATAATTATTTTGTAAGTATATAAGTAGTAAATAAGGAAAATCAAATTTTTAGTAGATAAGTAGAAAAAATTATTGTTTTCTTTGCCATGTGAAAGGTTGCAAGCACTATTTACGAAGGGCCAAAATGAAAAAAGAGAGAAAAATTCGGAACGCAAAAAATGGTGATCTGGTACGTAAACGATCCGCGTTTGGGAACGCGCAATTCGGAACGCGGATCGCGGGGGGTAGGCGATTTCGTGTAACAGAGGCACGGACACTCCTAATTTCTTGGTGTGTCCCCGTTTCAAACACGTATGAGACACGAACACTCGGGGAACACTCGGGGACACGTATTGGATATGCCAATAAATTATATTATTTTAAAGTAGGGACACCTCGGAGACACCCGTGTCGCAACTTGGATACCGATGGAAACATGACAAAGATTAGGCTATAATAATAAAAGCTTATAATATAAGGAAAAGGTATGATGCTGGAGACTGAATTTTGGTTCAAAGGCATGGGCTTCCGTTCTTTCGGCTTAGACGAATATTTTTTGCTTTCATATGGGTAGTATTGCAATATTGAATCTTTTGAATATTGAAAAGAATGTTTTTTGCTAATTAAAATGGTTTTATTATTTATATTGAATATTGTCATATTGATGTTCATTTTTTTATTTTTTTGAAGAAAAAATATTATATTTATTTTGTGTGTCCCCGTCGTGTCCATGTCCTCAAAATTTTAAAATTCTCGTGTCCCATGTCCATGTCCCCTATCGTGTCCATGCTACATAGTCCACCACTATTGGACTATAGCCAAAAAAACTAAGTAACCTATCATTAAATAACGCTAATCAAATCCCTAAATTACATTAATCAAATATCCTAATTTGGATACTACAGAAAATATGAGATACAATGAATATATACATTCACATCCCCCTAAAACTCAGGATGCGATAGTAGAGAGCATCGAGAGTTTGTTTAAAGAGACAATGGAAACGAACAGCAGTGTGAGTCTTCGTGAAGAAGTCTACCAACTGCTGCGTAGAGGGTACAAAAGATAGCTATTTCCGCCAGCTACGGTAGTGGCGAAGCACTACTGAGCCCATTCCTCACGGGCAGGATATCTTGGTGACAAATGCTCTTGACAGAGTTCGACAGAGCAATATTGCCAGACTGAAGATGGTGATGAATGAAGTGACAAATGATTTCAATATGCTTCGTGCATTTGTAGAAGACTGAGTTGTAGGCAATCTGAATATCATTCATATTGTCATAATAAAGAGGCGTATGAGAAGTAACAGAGACACACATGTCTGATAGAAGCCAGCGATGCCAAACAATCTCGAAAGTGGCATGAGCCATGGCACGGTATTCTGCTTCAGCAATGGAGCAAACAAGGACGAATTATTTTTTTGCTTTTCTAGGAGATAAGAGAATCACCCATAAAAATATAGACCAGAGGTAGATTTGCGATCGCCAACATCCTCAGTCCAATCAGCATAAGCTTGAAGAGTCAAGTTAAAAATAGAAGACCACATAAGACACTAATGAGGCATACTACGAATGTAGCACAGAATACAGAGTAAGGCGGTCCAATATATAGACTAAGGGGCAGAGATATACTGACTAACCACATAACAGCATATGCAATGTCCGGCTGAGTCCTTGTAAGATAGACTAAGTATCCTACTAACACACGATATTCTATAGGATCCTCAAGCAGAACACCATCAGAAGCAAGAAATTTGGCATGCAGTTCAAGGGGAGTATCAACGGTTTTGGTGTATGTCAGACAAGCACGAAAAAGTATATCAGTGACACATTTGGACTGAGATAGGAGATACCTCTTAGGAGATGAGTCAACTTCAATGCCAAGTAAATATCGAAGAAGGCCCAAGTCTTTCATTTGAAATTCCTGAAATAATTGGCGTTTCACATCCTCGATTGCAGCGGAATCAGAACCAGTAAAAATCATATCATCCATGTACAGAAGAAGAAGAATCAGACCATGAAATGTGTGACTGATAAAGAGAGCAGAATCGTGCATACTAAGCTGAAAATCAATCTGAATAGCCATGTCCTGAAACTGGGCATAACAAGAATGAGGGGATTGTTTTAAGCCATAAAGAACACGACGAAGGTGACAAACCAAACCGGAAGGGTGCGAAAAACCAGGAGGATGACGCATATAAACTTCTTCGCAAAGATATCAATTGTGAAACGTATTTTTCACATCCAGCTGATATAAAGACCACTGAGAGCAGATACGGAGATCATTGTGCGAATAGTGGTCATTTTGCAACAGGAGAAAAAGTCTCGTCATAATCAATATCATATTTCTGAGAAAACCCCTTAGCAACTAAGCGGGCTTTATATCTCTCCAAAAAGACATTAGAATGAGTCTTAACTTTGTAGACCCATTTGCAACAAATGAAATTTTTTTCAGTCAGCAGTGGAACCAACTCCCAAGTGGCAAATTTTATAAGAGCAGTAAGTTCAGCATTAATGGTATCCACCCGATGGGGATCAGTACAGGCCTCTTTGTAGGACCTAGTCTCAAAAAAGGAATGTAGACGAGACAGGAAAGACTGATAGAATAATGAAAACATGTGTTATAGAAACAAATCTTACCAGTGGTTTGCGATTTTCACAGAGGGGATACTGATGAGCTGGCAGATCAAGTGTCTCTAAGTCCGACGGAGGAGACGGAGAGGTGGGGCTCGGTGGAGAAGCGGTAAAGCGGCGAGAGTATGTTAGTGGAAATGGAGAAACATGTGTCTAGTGGGGGGGAAAAGAAAGAGGTAAAGGTGAAGTAGAAATATTAGACACCTCAAGAATGAAGGTATATTCTTCGGCAGAAACATCTATTGGAAAAGGGTCAATACAAATCAAATCTTCCTTGGCTACTGAAGCAGTTTGGGTTGGAGAGTGAAGTAAGGCAGACGCTCAAGGAATATGACATGCCGAGAGACGTGTAGTTTTTTGGTAACTGGATCATAGCATCAGTAACCTTTATGATTAATACTGAAAAAGAGCAGAAACGGGGCCAAGACCTAGAGGGGGGTGAATAGGTTGGCCAATAAAAATTTCTTATTCAATTCTAATGGATTCTTTTTTAATTAGTTGTTTCAATTAATATTGTTTTACAATAAATTGAAATTCTACAATGATGAATTATCAATAAATAATAAAAGTGCGAGAGATAAGGGAATAGAGACAAGAGTAGCACAACACAAAGATATATAGTGGAAACCACTTAAGCATCAAATGATCCCTAAGTGTAAAACCACTTAATCTAGTCTACGATTTTTACTATTAATAACAAAGGTTTAGGATACAAGAGTTACCGAACTTATACCACAAGCCCACCTAGCTCCTACTATCCTTAGCTCCCCGAGCCCCTTCTGCTATCCAATAGAAACCACAGTGCAGCGCACTAATCTCCGACTCTCGATCGGCTCCGGAGTGCTCCGGCCACGTAGATAGGTTAACAACCACAATATATCACCAAAGCAAGGATGGGTATAATGAATAGAACAAGAAACACTAGATAGAAATCAATCTAGTAAAATGTGGATATAATAGTTGAGAGTATAGAGATAATCACAATAAGAGTGACAATACTCCAAGTACACAAAGATGGATAAGACTTGGAAATATATAATTAATCATAACAATGGTGACAAATATTCCAAGTACACACAAGGATGGATAAGACTAAAAAGTATCAAAGTAAGCACAATAATGTGACAAATACTTCAAGTCCACAATAACAAGAGTGAATCAAGGTGTATAACCCAATGAATAATTCCAAAGGAATCTTCAAAGTGATTCACTACACAATAGAATAAGTAGATCAAGGTAAAATACCCGATGAAGGATTTCAATGAAATCTTCAAAGTGATTTACAAAGCAATCTCACAATGAATATCAAACTAGGGTAAAGCAAACAATGCTTGGATGAACCCCTAAAAAGGAGATTGACAACAAACTCACTAAACCAATAGGTTAAGGGTAAAGCAACTTAATGCAATAGAGAAGCCCTAAGTAAGAATGATACATAAAACCCTAGAAAATAACCCTATATGATACTAGGAGAAAAATGAGAACACAAATAAGCTATGGATGAAGATTCCAAAACAACTCTCAAAATCATAAGACTAGATCAAACCTAGCCTAACAATCCTCAATGACAAAACAAGATTCCAATATTTGGAAATCTTAGAATAACCCAAGACTCATTTAAAATCTTCAAAATCCTTAGAAAGATAATCAAGTAGAATTATAAGGATGAGAAGTAGAGTCAAGAGCAAAAGAGAGAGAGAGAGAAAGAGAGAGAGAGAGTAATCACCAATGGAAACTCCAAGGGATTCAAAATACCATAATCACACAAAGATGTTCTAGAAAACAATATATTCACTAAAGCTCTCACATACAAAAATTGTAAAACAATTTTAAAAACCTCACAAATGGTTATACAAGAAACCCTAAGTGAGAATATAGACAAAATCCTAGATTATGCTAGGTACAACAAGAACTCAAGGATATATATATAAATCCAACTCTCAAACACAAGGACTAGATCAATCTAGTCACGAGAACTCCCAAAACCAAAACAAGATTTCAAGTTAATAAAAACTTAGAATGACTCAAGTATGAGAAACTAACTTCAACAACCTTAGAGAGAGAATCAAAATATAAGATTAAGATTACATTTATGTAGTACAAGGGTTGAAGCAAGAGCCAATGGCAAGAAGAGAATAAAAGGCCTTTAATGGAGAGGTACAAGAGAGATCACAGCAGCCGCCAAAAACCAGAGCACAAAGTTCTCTAGTTCAATCTTAAGTTCTTGATATCCATCTAAATGATATAAAATGTTTTTATATACTAAGAAGGATTAGGGACAACTTAGGGCAACAATGGAACAATTAGTATGCCTAAAATGTCCTTAATGAGGAGTTAAAACTGACTTAAGATGATTAAAAATGAAAACAGATTTTCTGATACGGGAGCCGTAACTGGTTCCGAATTGCCTCGCAACCGGTTCCGGAGGCGACTGCCCAAGATGACTGGGAAACAAAGGAACCTCACAACCAGTTCCGGAAGACTGGAAACCGCTTACCGGGATGCCGCAACCGGTTTCGGGTTTGCGGGAACCGGTTCCCAGAGAGACTGGAACAAAGCAAGAATCAAGGAAGCAAGACCAGCGACACGAGCAACCGGTTCCGGAGCAATACGCAACCGGTTCCGGAGCAATACGCAACCGGTTCCGGGCAGCGCACAACCGATTTCCCGGTGCTGGAAACTGGTTCCGGGAGGGACTGACCCAAGGAAGAAAAGAAACCAAGGGAAAGCCAGGCAACCGCAAGGGGCAACCGATTCCCAAAGGGGGAAACCGGTTCCCACACATCCGTAACCGGATCTGAGAGTTTGAAAACCGGTTCCGAACTATGCTGGACCAAAATCAAAGGAATGGAGAGAATTTGAGATACCGACGATGAAGCGACAAACCAATGATCCTTTGAACGCCAAGACGTCTCTGATTTGTTGATGACGAACCGCATCATGATCTTCAAGGCTCAAAGATAGGAGCATCTAGCCTACGCTAACCCAAACAAAAATAAAAGAACAAGATACAATAAACGTTCTGGAAAATAGCCAACATGAAAAACGGTAACAAATACCATACCCTAAGAAAACACACAAGACACAACGAACACTGAGCTTGTTGCGCTCTTTTTGGGAGAAGGATGAAACAGCTAGACCCGAACACACAAACAAGAGAATAGTTCGAACTTTACTATGCAGACATTCATACAGAGAGATGCCAGAGAGAATAGGAGTAGACATTCGATTGAGAAGATAGGTGGTAGTGAGGACCTCTCCCCAGAATACAGAAGGGACAAAACAAGACAGGAGACGAAACCTAGCGGTGTCAAGGATGTGTCGGTGTTTTCATTCAGCTCAACCGTTTTGGACAGGGGTGTCAGTACAAGAGGATTAATGAATAGTCCCAGATGTTTCTAGGAATGTAATAAACTCAGAGAATTTGTATTCCTCTCTCAAATCAGACCGAAGAACTTTAATTGATATAGAAAATTGGGTTTGAACCATTACATGAAAAGTACGGTAAACTTTGTAAAAGATTTGTGTTAATAGGTATACCCAAGTGTACCTACTACAATCATCAACAAAAAAGACATAATAAATAGAGCCACCTTTAACGGTAACCGGAGATGGTTCCCATAAATCATTGTGGACAAGTTGAAAAGGAAAGGTAGAAACAGAAATAATTTTATTAAAGGGTAAGGCAGACATCTTTCCAAGTTTACAACTTGTGCACTCAAAAATGTCACTAACTGGAATGTTTCCAAAGAAGCCAGACATGATTAAATGTTTTAGACGCTCACTGGACAAATGCCCTAACCTAGAATGCCAAAGGTAAAAGGAGTGTAATGCTAATCCAAACAAGTATTCTAAAAGGCGATAGGCGGGCAGGCAAGGGGGCCTAGTGCCTAGAGGCCTAGGTGGGGCCTATGCGTTTTTTATTATTTATTATTTATTATTTATTAACATGAAATATATAATATTTCTTCTTATCATAGTCGAAAGCATAGTCTTCCACCAAATACACGAATACTAGGAAAAAATAATAGTTCAAACTTCAAAGCATCAATACTACTAAAAAACTTTAAAACATGATATTCTTCATCGTAAACTCTCTAAAACGTAACTTAATTTGATTCTAAGGTAAAATTATAGTTTAAATCTCTAAATTTTAAAGAATTTTAAAACCTCCACGACTTATTCCAATTTTCCGCATAGGCTCACCTAATCCCACTTGGTCCCGTCTAATCTTGCCTAGCCGCCTAGGCCCCAAACCCGCCTAGAACCCATTAGTCGGGGCGGCTAGGTGCCGCCTAGCGCCTAGGTGCCGCCTAGCGCCTAGGTGCCGCCTAGGACAATTTTTAGAACATTGATCCAAACAAAATGACGGCGCTGCTATGAGAGATGACTCTATCAGAATGTGTAAGTTTTCCAGGATATAGAGATCACCAACTCTACGGTCGGTCCCAATCTCCCTCTTGAACACGGCCAGAAGAGCAAAAGAGGGCGTCAAAAGTCAGATAGCTGGCTAATCGAAAGCAGACTTAAAATTAATTGAGGAACATAAAAGACATCATGAATAGATAATAAACCGGAAGCAGTTGGTAGAATAGAACCAATAGATTTAACATGTATATGAGAGCCAATTGTAGTGGTAATACTAATGGGAGAATCAGGGTTAACACAATGACTAAGAATGAACAGATTAGGGGTCATATGATGAGAATAGCTAAAGTCAAAGACCCAAGTGGTGGGTAAGATACCAGTAGCATGAGAGTCATGCAAACCTAAGTGAGTGGTGGTCATTACAGTTGTTGAGGAAGAATTCTCATGAATGGCTGCCACAAATGCCTTATACTACTGATATTCATCAAACATTGGAGAGGGCGGAATACTACTGGGAGTCAGTGTTGCTAGGACGAAAGGAGAGCGATAGTGTTGCTGTAATGACATGGAAGCTAAGGAGGAAGCCGAATAAGGAGCATTTTAACCCTTCACTTATGAGGACATGCATGCTTCCAGTGATCCTTCTTGTGGCAATAATTGCATTCATTTACAGCAATGTGAGGTTTTGGCTTCCCCGTAATCTGAATAAGGTGGGATGCAAGAGTGAGCAAGATGGGTGTTGAAGACTGACTGGACAGAGCAGGTTGAGCAGCAAAGGCAGACTGAGTAGGAGGGGCGATGTGGCTACTTTGAACTTTGTTTCCTCAGCAATAAGTTCGTGAACGGTCCCATCTATAGAAGATAACAGAGTACGGTGCAAGATTGCTCCACGAAGGGACTCAAACTGACTTCGAAGAGCCATAAGGAACTGAACTAGTCTTTGCTTCTCATGATAGCTCATATACGTAGCGTTTGATTGTAATGCGTCAGGTTCTATAAGAGCCAATTGATCCCAGTAGGTGGTCATCTCATTATAGAACCCATGTATAGATTTATCACCTTGCAGAGCGTTGCAAAGAGACATTTCAAGTTCATACTGTTTAGCAAAGTTGGATTCAATGTACATGCCTTTTAAATAATCCCAGACTCCCTTCGGTTTTTCATACTTAGAAAAATTCATACCTAGACTGGGTTCTGAAGAGTTATGGAACCAAGTCAAACTTTTGGCATCGTCTCTCTCCTATGTGACTAATGCAATAGCATAATCTTTTGCATTTTCAACAGATGATTTTATGGTAACACCGGTCACATGTCTCCATAGGCTTTTTGACCAGTGAAAAATTTTCATAACTCGTTCCCAGTAGGAATACTTAGCACCATTTAGAATAGTGCTAATACCGTTTTCCTTATCTCCTGACATTATAGAATGTGAAAACGAACTAAGAACTACTGGAAAAAATAGAGCACAAATAACTGTTGAGGATCACACAGAGAGAGGATCGCCTGATAATGCTTGTATAAGGATCCTCGTCATCCGACGAGGGTCACCGTTGTTTAGCAATGGCTATGAGGTTTTTCCAGAAGGTTTGGTGGTGATGGATGATGCAGGGAACAACCGGAGAGAGCATATCGAAGGTTCCAGAAAGTCTGGTGATGATGGCAATGCTTCGGTTATTGATGGAAGATACTTGGTATTATAGATCGGGTCCAAAATCCTCAAACCAAGCAAATCAAAGGGTTTCAAGTTTTGTTGATGGACGGAAAGTGGTTGTCGATTGTCGCCAAGTCTTGGGTTGAGTTTGCCTGAGGGTGACAAGGGTTGGACTATGTGCGGTGGAGGTCGGAATAATCAAATGAAAGGGCTGTGTACGGAAGAGGCCGATTAGGGTCAGAAAGATCAGACGAAAGGGTTGTGTACGGAAGAGGTTGATTAGGGTTCTCAAATATCAGATGAGAGGAGATCAAATGAAATGCAAGAGATGCAGAGGTTGCAAATATGGCGACAACCACTGATAATTGCACATAGGTTATGGCAATGGTGGCTATGATACCATATAAGATATTATAAGATTCTGAGAGGAAAATGATATATATACTGTGAATCAATACACTTACAATAGCTTGGTATATATAGCCAAAAAATCTAAGTAACCTATCTTTAAATAATGCTAATCAAATTCGTAAATTACAGTAATCAAATCTTCGAATTTGGATACTACCGAAAATTGCGATATAATGAATATAAACATTCACATCTTCCACGATAGTTGAGGTTGCAGTGTTGGCATCACTTTGACTTATAGAGGCCAACATTTGTTTGTCATTTTAATTCAAGCCAAATATGCGTTTAACACCATCCAACACTTAGCATCCATATCAACATACATATAAAAAGTCTATCTCATTCTCCTCCAGAACCTCCATTACAATCATAAGCATTTTAATAAAATTTGGAGGTTCAAAATAAACCGTTGGATTAAATCCAACGGAAGGAGACCATCTGGGGAGTTCGTGGGTCAAAAGGCCAGTAAAATAAAAAAATAGGTCGTCTTATAACCCGTTTTCCAAACCATGTCTAAATCGTGTTTCAGAGAGAGAGAGAGGCCAGAGCATGCGATCGAAACCCCACCTGTCACCACCGATCGAAACCAGTTTCGTAACTACCAGGTTACTCTCTCTCTCTCTCTCACTCTCTCTCTCTCTCTGTGTGTGTGTGTGTTTCGTTTTGAATAGCTAGGGTTTTATGTTTTGATTTTAAATTTAGGAGAACCCTAAATTTTGGGAAAACTTCTCCAATTCATGCTGTAAAACTTGCAGAAAATAGCTACCATCTAATTGTTCTGACTTCAAATCACCTTGGTGAACAATGGTACGTGCACATATGTAAAGTGTTTTTATGTGCATGTCTTTTTGGTGCATAATTGCACAGTGTGTGCATGCAAAAACATATATTGTGGTCATTGATCAGAAATCCAAAATATACGAAATATAGGAAGAGGACAATGAGCAAGTCACGAAGTTTCCGAGTAACGTGCACATTTCTTTCCAAACAAGAAAGGAGGCAGAGGAAACTTTTTCCAATTATAAAAAAAACACGTTGGTTCGTCTTCGAGAGAGCTCAAGTTGTCCTAGTTTGAGAGTGGAACAAACAATTGAGGAGAGGGACCAGGCAATTGAAGATTTGACACAACTAAGGGCTATGCTTAGTTCTTTAGCCTTGGAAAAATGATGGCAACCTCTGTTTAGTCATGCTTAGTGCTTTTTGTTGGACTTAAGGGAAATGTACTCTAAACTCTTGCTTCATTAGCAATATGTGTTTATTTGCAATCTGTGTAATCCTTTTTGATTTTGTACTATAAAGACTTCAAACCATCACCAAATACATACTCTAAACCATCAGCAAATACAGTACTTTGAAGAAATACATATTCTACATCATCATCACAAGTTTATGGGGTGGCATCACTTTCGACCATTCCTTGAAAAGTCACTCAAAAGACTCACTTGTTTCATCACTTAAAAACGCACACCCAAAAAGTGTTGTCTGTCTGTAGTGATTAACCCCATAGAATATTTGTTTGTGTTGTAAGTTGAATCAAACACCACCACGTCCTCAAAATACAAGTATGACATTCTAGAGGTGGCATCGGCCCAAAAGCAATGAATCATCCTCTCATCATCATATGTCTTAAATGTAAACATAAATTCACAATCTTTTTCACAATCTTTTTCCTGTTCTTTCTCAAAATGCTCGTACAACATAGTCTCGTCGTGGACGTCTAACAATTTCCTCCTATCCCTTTGAGCATTGTAAAGATCTCGTTGTAAACATCCAACATTTTCAAGACTTCCATATTGCAACTCCAAAATACTCATTTGTTGGGACGCTGACACATTTGCAGCAGCTAATGTTTGAGTTAAAGATTTTTTTGCAAGCATCACGCCACAATAAGAGTGCAACAAATGCACCCTTCTTGGCATCGTAAGAGGGTGGCTATGACCCTCGACAAATATACGTACAATAACCCACCCACCCCCAAATTTGACTGGTCTTTTCTAACAGCCAATTTCGCACCACAACCCTCTCTAGTTAAGCCCCTTTTTCGCTTAGTGGGTTTTCCAGAATTTTCCCTCACCCCTTCTTTGAAACAAACAAACTCGTCTAACGATTTTATCTTTAACCTTGTGCTTAGTATTCATTCGAATACCAAGTTCGGATTTTCTACCATAATTGTTGTAAAACTATTGGACGGCATCGATAGTGTCAAAATGTTGTCTAATTTTAGGTATTAAATCATTTTTTACTTGAGGAGTATAAACAAGTGGAAATGAATAAGTAGGGGATTCACCCAATTTACTTGGTGACGGTGACAAGATCCTGTTGGTGGAGGGAGCCTCGTCAATGGTGATACCATAGCCTAATTTCTCCATAAACCCCTAATTTTTCACTAGTTTATACAAAATCTCTAATTTCAAGGATTTAAAAAAAATCTAAATAAATTTGTGGTTTTACTAAACACATCTCTCTCTCTCTCTCTCTCTGATTGGTACTTAATTGTACCAATTATAGG